>JAKUCV010003751.1:0-56942 GCA_028386065.3 Turnera subulata
ACATAAGTCAGCTAGGGCTGATCACCTACATCATAGCTATTTAGGTAGACAACTCTTGTCAATTACATCTCTATGCAACTCTTGGATAGTTGAGTGAACAACACCTTGTCCAAGTCTATCTTATAGACATTCCTCAACCCTTGCCTCTAGGTTCTTAATCCTATTAAGGTAACCTAGTTAAGTCCACACCCACAATAAGTAATCGGGATATTACAATTATCCTCTCGAACCTTGCTAGGATAAACATAGGCACCTTGCTAGGGCAAAACCTACCTAGTGTTGATCTAAGCAATGATTAGTGCTGATCATGGGAGCCAACTAAGAACTTAATATATTTCATCAACATATGTTCATACATCTCAAGCATTGAAACATTTATTCATACATTGATGTTAAGCAAATTTGGAAAACAAAAATGCAAGTGAACATCGATGTTTTTCACAAAACATCGATGTTGTGACAAGTAAACATCGATGTTTACACTTAAACATCGATGTTGTGAAAGTCTAACTTTCCCAAAAATTGGCAGTAGCTCAAAAACATCGATGTTTTGAGTGCTTGAACTCCAAACAATTTGGTAGAGTCTCAAAAACATCGATGTTTTACAATACAACATCGATGTTTTGAGTACCCTGAAAGTTCAAGATTTGGCAGTAGCATAATAACATCGATGTTGGATTGGAACATCGATGTTTAAACTTCTTGAACCTTATAACATCGATGTTGTAAAAACAAACATCGATGTTATTCGAGTTCTGGAAATTTATTCAATTTGGCCGAAGCAAAATAACATCGATGTTGTCACTTACAACATCGATGTTGTTGAGCACCTGCATGAGAGCATCGATGTTTGGTCACCCAACATCGATGTTTTGAAGATTCTGCCGATTCCAGCTTCATCTAAACATCGATGTTGGCGACACAACATCGATGTTTTGAAGGTTCGGCCAATCCTCAAGCCATGCCAACATCGATGTTTGGTCACACCAACATCGATGTTTTGGCCATACAACCCTTGAACGACAATCGTTCAAAACATAAACCGACACTCGGTTTTCATTAATCGAACTCTTCGATCTACTACCATAAACACCTTAATTGATATCTCATACCAATCAAGTGCTTCTTGTCAAAACACTTTTGACAAAACAACATGCATATCTTATATACTCAATTGAACACAATATGGCATGATCATGCTATATCACATAAAACATATCATGCATATTTACTCAAAACATACCAAACCTATGCACATATTTGCATGGCAAATCATATATACCAAAACAAAACTTAGCATATCATTTGATAACCACAAAACCATCATATTCAAAATCACCTAGCATATCACATATACAAGTTGATTCCTACACATGCTTAGATGATCATATCACATATGCATCATTTACACGGTCTAAGAGCGTCACAAGTTGCTCCGCTACCACTGTAAGTTTCCCTAGGCTATATGACATTCATATAAAAGCGGATATATGCAGCGGAAGACAAGGGAAACAACCAAGAACACATGTGAAGCTAGTAAACCGTATAACAATTTTTATTTACTTGTAGTGTTAGGATCTTTCACCTAAGCCGGAAACCGAATCAGTAAGAGCAAGAAGAAGACCTGCTCCTCTACGGTATCCACACGAACCGTGATAGCTTGGAATCGTCCCACGAAACAAGCTTCGAGCTCCCCGGACTGAAGTGCTAGCAACAAAACCGGGGCTGTGTGTAAGGTGTGTTTTAGCTCTTCCTTTCTTTCTCAAAGAAGAAGAGATATTGAGAGGATGTGTGTGTTTGTGTGTGGACTGAAAAACAAGCTCAAGGAAGGAGAAGGGAGCAGCAAAAACGTTCAGCCAAGCCACACTAAGGTAGTGAATGATCTGATCATTCAAACCAAGTGGAGACACAAGGTAGTGCAAGCAATGGCCTACCACCTTTGGCCCATCACCCACTAAACCATATCTTAGACAAGATAATGTAGCTCCCATCATTCTTTCCAGCACAACACACACAACACTCCACTCATGTCTGATCAATCATTATTGATCCAAAACCGGCCCTGGTTCAACCATGGTCCAACCACGGTTCAACCACGGTCCAACCACACCCGGTCCAACCATGGTCCAACCACGGTTCGACCATCTGCTCGAATCATCGGTTCTATGTGTGTGACCCTGTAGGCACTTGTAACGTCCGGCAATGATTGTAAAATCTCATTTTACAATCATAAACAAAGAGCGGCGTCTAGCAACACATCATTGCTACCCGAACGACAAGATCAGAACTGATTCACTATGCCTCGGAATATGTCATCGTCCTATCGTCCCATCATCAAGATTAGACCGAGACATGGAAACGTCAATCTCGTATATGTCTAATCTCGGTTTCTTGATCCTCGAGTTAACTGTATAAAACGGATACCCGTGATATCATCATATCACCCTATCCGAGCATGGCCATGCATTTAACAGTTCAACTCTATCAAGAAACCTACTCGATAATATACCCGTTATATAGGTCGGACGAATCCCCTCTTGATCAATCAAAACCCACTACATACTCGTCATATACCCGATGATTACCCTTATGTCCACCCAGTTACGGATGACTAGGAATAATATCAAAGTACATGATTCATATGTTGGATACCTTGACGATCTCAGGTCGGAGGACAATCACATCTATAAGAAACGCTATCGACATACATATAACGTTCCATGTAGCGTTCTTATATGGGTCGGTCCGGTCAACAAGATCCCCATCTTGTACCCGTATGTAGAATTCGTAACTCATACAATCCTCAACATACGCTAGCCTTATTTTATTATTACAACCCAACCATAATAATAAACGACTAGGGACCTTTAAGAATATACATATCAAATACATATACACTAGGGTTATATATATACGTGCAAAAGATTATCTCATAATCATATATATGGGCATAACCTCAAATATGTACACATGAATACAATCATCCATAGATTGGCTTTTAGGCATATTACTAACATAATCTTCGTCTGCACCAAGAGCCCCTCCACCACAATCCATCGATTACTTTGTGTACGCCTAGAACATACGAAGAAATCACTATCCCACATATATAACAAACCTCCTGCTGCCCCTACGGCATCAACGTCAACAAAATCCAGATTCGGAGGCAACCACAACTTTCGCACCCATGGCTCAGAAATTGCGTGATGTCTAGTTTCACAAAGAAAAATAAACTTAGCTTGTTCTTCATTAATCATGGCCCTTAGGTGATTGCTTCAACCCTGAGTGAGACCCTCTTGAATTCCATGATAAAAGACTAAACATCAGCTTGAGCAGCACATCATTCCACAGTTTCCTTGGCCACCAAGTCCTTGACCGACTCCACAATATCCTGAGGATTCCCATCCACCTCCCATCCTAAAGCGTCTCCAACCTGAACTATCATCTCCGCCTCATGAAGAGTGGGTACAGTCGCCTCAGGGTTGACAAAAGTTGGTTCCGGCAAAGACTGCACATGTCTCTCATTAGCCCGCATCATTGCGTCGTTGGTCGATGACTGTGAGGTCATACTACTAGTGTCCTTAATTTTCTTGAACTTCCGCCGTTGACTCACCCGCCGTGAATGGATAACCTCGTTTAGTCTTCTTACCAAAAACCCTGAAGACAAGGAAGCATGGAATGTAATCTGGTCAGAAGAGCTACTACTTGAACTGGGAGAGTTTGTCGCTGAAGGTGTGGATGTGGTAGAGAACGTCATGTTGTTAATCTGTTTGGGCAAGTCTGCTACCTGGGCCGACTCCTCCTCCTCCCTAACTCCCGACAACGGCCCAAAAGAATTACAGAGTCCAATGGGCCTTGAGTCAAGCACCACGCCTCCCTCCACCATGGGTTGACTACACGTACAACATCTTAGGCCCCTGGTTTCAACCCCCTCATTTGTTGAAGCATCAACTGCCGTATCAACCCCCATCAATGCAGCAGGATCATACGGAGCAGTAATTAGGGCAGAATTCCGAGAATCATGACTAGGTTTACGTCGTAGAATCTGCATGATGCCAAAAGGGTCTTGTGACTCCCCCGAAAAATCAGCACATGGTTTCTTTCCATCCCTGTCCTCCGTCCCACGCATCGTCACCGACCGCTCCTCCCCGGAATCCTCCATCAGTGTACGATCATCCATCACAGGTGTCTCTTCGGAATCCGATTTGACCACACCTCTAATAAATATACTGCTTCCTCCACTACCGTTAAGGAATAAGAGCAATTGGCAATGAACACTTGTAGCTTCCTATTAATTAGGCTGTCCTGTTCTGTTAAAATCTCAAAGCGTGCTGCCCCTAACCTTCTTCTTTGTTCGGTCTCACCATCCATCCGAAGGAACTGTCCAAATTCTGCTCCCACCATCTCGAAAAATTTCAGGCACCATGCGTTTAACGGGACCCCTCTCACAGTAATCCAGCACCTTCGGTTGGTTGTACGGTCGCCTTGTTTCCATGGAGCGAAAGACCTAAACCATTGTGACACTCAGTCGGGAGGACACTGCGAAAACCGCTGCATGCCTAGGATGGTGTCCCGAGTGCTTGACCTGTCTTATAGGTCAATAAATGACGGAAAACAATAGGAATGTAATTACTTGGAGTAATAGGTTCATTAGAGGCATGATTGGCCAAGGGGATTATCGGTTGGCTCGATATGGTGCGAATGGTGCACTACGGGGCATTAGTGTGCCCGTCGGTGCATAACTGGGCTTGATAAGGGTAAATTTGTAATTGGCCAATCCGACCAATCAAAATGAGACAAGTGGCTCGGAAATATGTTGCTGGAGGTCTTTGGTGTGCAAGCTAGTTGCGAGCCTATCGTCAACTCAACCAGAAGTTCGTTGCCTCTGCCCCGCGGGTTACTAACCTCATATGCGCAGTGTGAAAAGAAGCGTGCCAACAAGCAAATGCAAAGGCAAAAAAGGTAATAAAAGAGAGTCAAGACTCATTTATAAGCACAACATCACCAATGGTATATGACTCTCGCTACAAGGGGCACTAACATGTATTATACAAACACATAACTTCCTTATATAAGTATATACAATAACATAAGTAAAGGAAACCGACTAGGCTATACCCATCGACCTACTTCCCATACTCTCAAACTCGCACCTGTAAGACAAGGGGAGGAAATGGGGGGTGAGTATAAAACTCAATAAGCAGGTGATCAAAACCAGCAACAGCAACGAAATACACAAGAGGCAACAACATCCAACAGCCTAACATCAACGCACCGTGATCATCCCACGGGTAAGCTATCGTGTTGTTGCACCGAGCCTACCTTCATGGTCTAGCTACCTTGCCAATAGTGTTACCTCTTAGCCCACAGCCCCACTTATGAGGCATTCCCGATTGGCTACCAGAACCACACACGGCGCTAGATACAACACCACCATCACCAACCTTTAACCAAACAGCCTAGGTGCACTGCATGGTTCATCAACAACATCTTCTTATGCAAGCCATGATGCAAATGAAAATGCATGCAATACACAGCCCGAATATCAGACTCGTCAACAAGCCAAGGCATAACATCAACTTTGCACCTTTGGTGCCATCAACAAGCATATTGGGTTATCAACCAACAAGCTAGCATCATAAACCATCACAAGTATGACAACCCGACTTACCAAACCGTTAGACACATCAAGCCTATCAATAGGCACATCAAGCCATCAAATCCATCCCTTTGGAACCCTTGGACATCTAGGGTTCTTATTGCCCTGTTACACACATACAATTACACAACACAACATAACACAACCAGCCATAAGAAGAAACACACAATTAAACCACACGAATTAACCTTACAGTAACTCGGGTAGAATCTGCCCTGCACCAGCAGAGACTTCACCGAGAAAATACGGTATCCTACACGCCGAACCAGCCTTGGGCATCAACATAAAAGTTGTAGACCTTCCTCTTATCGTTTTAAACATCAACGAAAACCCCAATCAGAGGTCTGTACCTCCAGATATTCCTTAAACACGAAGACCGGCTCAGGCAGGAGGATTGCTACTGGACAGTTGTAGAACAGTCCAATTTGAGTGACCATAACTCACACATATCTGATCTAAACTCCAAAAAATCGGTTTCGTATTAAATATACATGCGTTAGCTAATTTTAAGAATTGGTTTCACTCAATTAAAAGCTCTCTAACGCCCGATATGGCTCCTACATGAACTCGGGGTCAAGCAGCAGGACTGCTGCAGAGCAGTGAATTTATAGAGTTCATAACTCTCTCAATTAGTCCCCAAAAATAGACAAATCGATGCCCATGGATATATATGGATGTTACCTAACTCTGAGCTCTGGTTCCACTCAATTCCAACCATATATGTGGTCGGAATCCTCATTTGAGTGGCCAGGGGTCAGTCTGCCCGAGAGCAGAACCACCCTTGGCACACTCCATCTCTTTTCTCTCTTCTCCTCCCTTTCTCACTTCTTTTTTCTCTCCAGCCCTTAACCACGAAATTGGCAGAGACAAGAGTGAGGGAGAGGTGCTTGCTTCACCTCTTAAGACTTGCCCAAGTAGGTGAGTCATTAGCCTACTTGCCACCTCTTCTTCTTTAGGTGCCACAAGCACCAAAATGTCACCTCATGCTTAATTACAACCATTTAACTTGTGACACCAACCTACGAGCTTGCACACTAGAAACCCTAACCAGCTTATTCCCGAGCCACATGGCTTATTCCCATTGGTCTGTTTGGCCAATTACATGTTTACCCCTCATCGACCCAATTCTGCACCGACGGGCACACCAATGCCCCAATTGTGCACCATTTCGCACCAAATCGAGCCAACCGATAATCCCCTTGGCCAACCATGCCTCTAATGAACCTATTACTCCAAGTAATTACATTCATAATGTTTCCCGTCATTTATTGACCAATAAGACAAATCAAGCACTTAGGACACCAACCTAGGCCAGCCGTGCCATCGGATCACTAAGAGCCCATTTGGGTGCACTAGGCGAAGCCTACGCTCACCATTACTCTCAATCCAACACCAGTACATGTTACCGAGTCTAAACCCATACTTATCTGTACACCGACAATATTAACGTTACACATCTTCTCCCGAATACCCGATCCAACCTACTCGAACGTCCCGGAAGGACAAGCTACACCCGTTTCTCTTCATGTAAATTCTTCTCTATATTCTAGGGTTACCTTGGGTATCACATCATCCCCTCCTTCAGGGAATTTCGTCCTCGAAATTCAGGTGTGACTATAACCTCAAAGAGAATATGAATCTTTTTTTGTAACTCCTGGTCATCTTCCTAAATAATCTCATATATTGTTCTATTACTCCATATTTTCCCCCTATATCTCATCCATGGTACTCAAGTGAAAACTCATTCTAGTATATCTCCAATTTGTTTACCTTAAAATCCGTTCTCAAATTCAACTTCTACTCGTTATCTAGATATCTCAAATTGCCATATCTCTTACACTCGCAATTCTCATACTAATCTGTCTCGCATCTCATTATAATCCATTTTACTTACCTCAACAATTCAATCGGGATCTTATAGGTTCTAGTTCTCTCAACTATCTATCACTTCTGACCACGGTACATTCCGATAGGCAACAGAGTACTATTATCAAACTTGCTTAATTCATTCCTTCAAAAACATTTTCAAAATAATAGTTGCAAAAATGTTATAAATCGTGGCCACATTGTCCAAGTGAACAAAAATTTGCAATACACCGTTAGCCTTCCAAATGTAACCACATAAGTTTCCACTTAACTTCTCTCATAACAAATCTCTCATCACTAATAGCTTCTACACTTTATTCACTCCACTACGATGCACTACCCGTACACAACTTTGCCAATTGTCCAACAAGTCTATTTCCCCCAACCGGACCACAAAACGTGCTATTCGCACACTCACGCGTGTACTAGCACTCTAATCGACCAACCAGGCCAATTTCCCCAACTAGGTAACAAGGTGCACTACACCCGCATTTATGCACACTAAGGCATGCACAAGAACGCCAATTGCATCAATTGAGCTACCAAAATATCCCACACGGGCCAATTGGACAACCGTAAGCCTATTTGCATCTCAATAGGCCAACCATGCTTGTACAGAGCAACTCCGCTTACACCTCAACTTCATACAATTCCTCTAAATAACTTGTCCACTAAACTTAATGTCTTCTCCCATACATTACTAACCTTAATTATTCCCCGCAACAAAAGATACATTCAGCTTCCTTTGATTTTAAGATTATAACTCCCAGAAATACGTAATACTCCATAATCACTTCCAAGTCCACAACATACTTAATCATAACTAAGCACTCTACAGTCTAACTCCAACTTATCAGGACCAACTCTTGGCTGTCAATTTTACCCTATTAAGGGATAACTACTCAAATCTTTCATAGACATCATCTTCCTTACAACTATCTAAAACACTTAAAATTCTACCGGAATCATCAACCATACTTTATTACATGCTCTAAACCCAAATTCCACAATCACAACCCATACCTTACTCATCCTTAGGTTCTATAACACTAACTACTACCCTTCCTTTACTAATATCGAGCTACGGGTCGCAAACTACACCCCTTTATACTCACGCATCCTCTCATAAACTTCTTTTCTCGTACCTCAGTTCTACATCGGTTCAAACTATCTCGATCCATCAGTAATCATATTCCGCAGTCACATATACTCCATTAAATCCACAAAAACATCTACTTACTTCCTTTAGCACTTTAATCTCAACTACTCCGAGCCAACCAAACCCGTCCATGAGTTTCCCGTGCTACACATCAACCAAACGGAAAGCACAACAACGTATAAAACACATAAGCACATAAATAAAACAAACGCCTCTCACCAAACCACAAACTCTAACTCGATGGGTATTAGCCAAAAGACTCAACAACCTATGCCCCTCTAGCTAAATTACTTAACCATATCCCGATGCAATTTCTTTCACACCCAACTGACATAGACAACCAACCTTTTCAAAAACAAGTTTCGTTACCCTGACCATCAAATTTGAAATGACATGACGCACACTTTTAGAAAACTCATGCTCCACCACTAAAACTGTCACATGTTTTCGTAGCAAAATGCAAGTCATCAAACACATCATAAATAAACATGCTCCGCTACCAATTCTGTCACGCCCCCGCTAAGCGCGACCGGCCAGGCACCTTGCGCACCCACCATGTGCCACAAGGCACCCAAAGGCCTATCGTCAACTCAACCAGAAGCTCGCTGCCTCTGCCCCGCGGGTTACTAACCTCATATGCGCAGCATCAAAAGAAGCGTGCCAACAAGCAAATGCAAAGGCAGCAAAGGTAATAAAAGAGAGTCAAGACTCATAAGCACAACATCACCAACGGTATATGACTCTCGCTGCATGGGGCACTAACTTGTATTATACAAATGCATAACCTCCTTATATAAGTATATACAATAACATAAGTAAAGGAAACCGACTCGGCTATACCCATCGACCTACTTCCCGTACTCTCAAACTCGCACCTGTAAGACAAAGGGAGGAAAAACGGGGGTGAGTATAAAACTCAATAAGCAGGTGATCAAAACCAGCAACAGCAACGACACACATAAGAGGCAACAACATCCAACAGCCTAACATCAACGCACCATGATCAGCCCACGGGTAAGCTATCGTGTTGTTGCACCGAGCCTACTTGCATGGTCTAGCAGCCTTGCCAACAGTGTTACTTCTTAGCCCACAGCCCCACTTACGAGGCATTCCCGATTGGATACAGAACCACACAGGGCGCCAGATACAACACCACCATCATCAACCTTTAACCAAGCAGCCTAGGTGCACTGCATGGTTCATCAACAACATCATCTTATGCAAGCCATGATGCAAATGTAAATGCATGCAATGCACAACCCCAATATTGGATTCATCAACAAGCCAAGGCATAACATCAACTTTGCACCTTTGGTGCCATCAACAAGCATATTGGGTTATCAACCAACAAGCTAGCATCATCAACCATCACAAGTATGACAACCCGACTTACCAAACCGTTAGACACATCAAGCCTATCATTAGGCACATCAAGCCATCAAATCCATCCTTTTGGAACCCTTGGACATCTAGGGTACTTACTGACCTGTTACACATATACAATTACACATCACAACATAACACAACCAGCCATAAGAAGAAACACACAATTAAACCACACGAATCAACCTTACAGTAACTCGGGTAGAATCTGCCCTGCACCATCAGAGACTTCACCGAGGAAATACGGTATCCTACACGCCGAAAAAGCCTTTGGCATCACCATAAAAGTTGTAGCCCTGCCTCTTAGGTTTTCATAACATCAACGAAAACCCCAATCAGAGGTCTGTACCTCCAGATATGCCTTAAACACGAAGACTGGCTCAGGCAGGAGGATTGCTACTGGACAGTTGTAGAACAGTCTACTTTGAGTGACCATAACTCACACATATCTGCTCTAAATTCCAAAACATCGGTTTCATATTAAAGATACATGTGTTATATAATTGTAGGAATTGGTTTCACTCAATTAAAAGCTCTCTAACGCCCGATATGGCTCCTACATCAACTCAGGGTCAAGCAGCAGGACTGCTGCAGAGCAGTGAATTTGTAGAGTTCATAACTCTCACAATTAGACCCCAAAAATAGTAAAAACGGTGCCCATGGATAGATATGGATGTTACCTAACTATGGGCTCTGGTTCCACTAAATTCCAACCATATATGTGGCAAGAAGCCTCATTTGAGTGGCCTGGGGTCAGTTTGCCTGAGAGCAGAACCACCCATGGCACACTCCATCTCTTTTCTCTCTTCTCCTCTCTTTCTCACATCTCTTTTCTCTCCAGCCCTTAACCACGAAATTGTCAGAGACAAGAGTGAGGGAGAGGTGCTTGCTTCACCTCTTAAGACTTGCCCAAGTAGGTGAGTCATTAGCCTACTTGCCACCACTTCCTCTTTAGGTGCCACATGCTCCAAAATGCCACCTCATGCTTAATTACAACCATTTAACTTGTGACACCACCCTACTAGCTTGCACACTAGAAACCATAACCAGCTTATTCCCGAGCCACATGGCTTATTCCCATTTTTCGGTTTGGCCAATTACATGTTTACCCCTCATCGACACAATTGTGCACCGACGGGCACACGAATGCCCCAATTGTGCACCATTTCGCACCAAATCGAGCCAACCGATAATCCCCTTGGCCAACCATGCCTCTAATGAACCTATTACTCCAAGTAATTACATTCATAATGTTTCCCGTCATTTATTGACCAATAAGACAAATCAAGCACTTAGGACACCAACCTAGGCCAACCGTGCCATCAGATCACTAAGAGCCCATTTGGGTGCACTAGGCGAAGCCTATGCTCACCATTACTCTCAACCCAACACCAGTACATGTTACCGAGTCTAAACCCATACTTATCTGTACACCGACAATATTAACGTTACACGCCTTCTCCCGAATACCCGATCCAACCTACTCGAACGTCCCGGAAGGACAAGCTACACCCGTTTCTCATCATGTAAATTCTTCTCTATATTCTAGGGTTACCTGGGGTATCACACTAGTAGGTCGGGTGTCACGAGCCAATTGGTCAAAAAACAAGCACGTGGTGGCACGTGCTTCTGCAAGTGGCATGGTTTGGGCAAGTGGTGGCAAGTGGGTGCTCACTCACCTACTTGCCCAAGCATTAAGGTTGTGAAGTAGGCACCTTTCACCTATTTTGATCAGACCCAATTCGTGCTAGTGCTAGTGAGAGAGAAAGAGAGGGAGGAGAAAGAGGAAGAGAGGAGAGAAAGAGAGGTGAGCTAAGGGTTCTGCTCTCGGCCAGACAGACCCTTCCTCACTAAAATGAGGCTTCCGGCCAAACCACCTGTTGGAATTGAGTGAAACCAAGTCCTATGATTGTCTAACATCCATATCGTTCATATGGAACCGCGTTTGTAGGATTTGGAGCGGAAATGTGTGAGTTATGCTCTCTAGAAATGGATTGGTCGGCAGCTGCCCAACAGTGGTGCTCCTGCTTGACCCAGTCTTCGTGTTTAAGGAATATCTGGAGGTACAGACCTCTGATTGGGGTTTTCTTTGATGTTCTGAAAAGCTAAGAGGCAGGACTACAATTGTTATGTTGATTCTCAAGGCTGGTTCGGCCTTTAGGATACCATATTTCCTCGGTGAATCTCTGCTGGTGCAGGGCAGATTCTACTCGAGTTACTGTAAGGTTGATTCGTGTGGTTTAATTGTGTGTTTCTTCTTATGGATGGTTGTGTTATGTTGTGATGTGTAATTGTATGTGTGTAACAGGGAAGTAAGAACCCTAGATGTCCAAGGGTTCCAAAGGGATGGATTTGATGGCTTGATGCGCCTAATGATATGCTTGATGTGTCTAATGGTTTGGTAAGTCGGGTTGTCATACTTGTGATGGTTGATGATGCTAGTTTGTTGGTCGATAACCCAATATGCTTGTTGATGGCACCAAAGGTGCAAAGTTGATGTTACGCCTTGGCTTGTTGACGAGTCCGATATTCGGGCTGTGCATTTCATGCATTTTCATTTGCATCATGGCTTGCGTAAGATGATGTTGTTGATGAACCATACAGTGCACCTGGGCTGCTTGGTTAAAGGTTGATGATGGTGGAGTTGTACCTGGCGCCGTGTGTGGCTCTGGTAGCGAATCAGGAATGCCTCGTAAATGGGGCTATGGGCTAAGAAGTAACACTATTGGCAAGGCTGCTGGACCATGCAGGTAGGCTCGATGCAACAACACGATAGCTTACCCGTGGGCTGATCACGGTGCGTTGATGTTAGGCTGTTGGATGTTGTTGCCTCCTGTGTGTGTCGTTGCTGTTGCTGGTTTTGATCACCTGCTTATTGAGTTTTATACTCACCCCCCATTTCCTCCCCTTGTCTTACAGGTGCGAGTTTGAGAGTACGTGAAGTAGGTCGATTGGTATAGCCGAGTCGGTTTCCTTTACTTAAGTTAATGTATATACTTATATAAGGAGGTATGTATTTTTATAATACAAGTTAGTGCCCCATGTAGCGAGAGTCATATACCATTGGTGATGTTGTATTTATAAATGAGTCTTGACTCTCTTTTATTACCTTTGTTGCCTTTGCATTTGCTTGTTGGTACGCTTCTTTTGACGCTGCGCATATGAGCTTAGTAACCCGCGGGGCAGAGGTAGCGAGCTTCTGGTTGAGTTGACGAAAGGCCTTTGGGAGCCTTGTGGTACATGGTGGGTGCGCAAAGTGAAACTTCTGTGTCCCAATTTTACAGATAAAATATTCAAACAGAGGAAATTACCAAAATACCCCTGAAGCCCAGGACACGAAATCCAATATCAAAAACATTATCTGGAAAGAAATTCTTAATATTCTGAGATGTCATAAAGAACAAAAACAAACCAGCTTAGCAAGCATCAAATCATCCCGGCACCCTGCCGATACATAGTCAAATATCAAATCCCGACAACCCGCCGACAAAAATATAGTCAAAATCAAAATGACATCTCAGCATCATCCAATGCAGCGGAAGATAAAGATAAAATAAAACAGAAGTAAAAATGAGATGCAAGTCGGCTCTATGGATCCAACCGGGAGAAGAAGCACAACTACCTGCTGAGATAAATACGTCCGTACTCCGGAAGGGTAGAAAGTGACTGCACGCTAACTAAAGTCTGAAAAAAAATGTTGGCGATTATGTGAGTTGCCTACTCAGTGAGCAATATAAATCTAATTATGAAGGTGTGCAGAACAAGTTCGAAAGGAAAGAAGAGATACAGGACAAGTGTGCAAACATACAACAACCAGTACTAACATGCCAAACTATTCAAGCAAACAGTTCATTATTCTCTTCTGTTGTGTGTTAAGTTTTCTTATTATGATTTATCATTCAGGGCCCCCTACTGTGTGCGTCGAGCTTGGTCCCGTCTCATGAGACAAACAGGCCTAAGCCCAAATAAACCAGGCATGAAGCCCAAAACATATCCATAGAGAGAGAGAGAGAGAGAGAGAGAGAGAGAGAGAGAAATAGGGAGGTAGAAAGGGGGAGGTAGAAGGAGGGAGGTAGAACCGGTCATCACAGACCCATATGCTAATCCGCATACCACATGCTAACCCGTATGCAAACCCGAGGGGTATCACTTCCCGCTCGAACCAACCGGTCATCAGCACACAGTAGCCTATCTTCTGCTGTACATTATCTTTATTCACAAATTATAAGTTTATGTGTGCCAAAAGATGTGATTTAACAGGGTTGTGTGTATTCTCTTCTTAGTCATATATCCGGGTCTCCGACCCACAGCACATCACACAAATTACCCAAAATCACATCACATATTATCTCCATAACAATCCAACAATTCATGCTCAAAAGCAAACAGTAATGCATAGGCACACAATACGGATCACAACAAGTTAGCAAACAGGCATGCAACTCAAACAAACCAATCCAACAAGCTCATGCATATAATCATAAAAAGACATATAAAGTCACCTCAACGACGATTATCCTGTGGAGCTTTCCCCAAAACAGATCCTCCAGCTCCCGAGGTGTTACCCGTGCCTGAATACCGGCACACACAGATATTACAAAACAAAACAACCAAAACGTGCATGCATGATCGCCAAATGCTCAACTAGGTTAAACTCGTCCCTAGCTAGCCAATTATGTAATTCCCGGGCCTAAACCCGACATGGTGTTATCTCACCTAACTCCGAGTATCGGGACCTAAGGTACACCGGGCTTAAGCCCAACTAAGTCCAAAAGTAGCTCTCGGGCCTATGGCCCATTCATTATGTTCTTTACGAGTTTCCAGCCTAAAGCCCAATCTAAGCCCAAATTCAATTTCCGGGCCTAAGGCCCATTTCCCTAAGTCCAAGTAGTCCAGATATGTCATTAGCCTTAAACACATATCTTACGAGTCCATTAAACAACTTTTATCATATAAGGTCAGAATGTCAGGCCTGGGCCCGGTTTTTCCTAAATATCGTTCTAAGGTCATTGCCGAGCCCAAGTCCATTCCGGCCTATGGTTCTACCCGTATCGGTAATTACCGGCCTCATACTACTCACACTCTCGGTTTCCACTAAACACAATTAAGTACATAACCCAATTTCGAATTATTAGTACATGTCGGATATGGAATCAAAATACACCAAATATACCGTGGAATGCCGAGCAGATCCCGTTCGTAGGAATAACGTCTACTCGCTGAAACAGTACCTTCTCGCCGGACTCCGGTCACCTCGCCGGAAAGTTCCTGAGCTTGCCGGATTCCGGTCAACTTCGCCGGAAAACACCCAATCAGCTCACAAAGCGAACCCAACAAAACAACCAAGGTCCTACAACATCCAAAACAACGTCCAAACCCACAACACCCCAAATCAAACAATACAGAAATGAGAAGCAAACGAAAAGAGGTTGAGGGTCCGATTCCTTACCGGAAATAGATCTCCACAGCTTGGCACCTTATCTGCCTGAACCCGTTGGCAGCAACAACAATCCGAACCCACTCTTGTATGCCCACACCCGATTCTAATAGCCAACAAACATCAACCCAAATAGTTCACAAACATGGCCAGAACGAGTAAAACCAAAGAGGGAGACGAGTTAGAGCTCTTATCAGAAAATCAACCTCCAGACCCGACTCCGGAATCCCGTGCACTCACAACCCGAGCTTCACTTGTGAGCCCGACTCGTCAACAGGCCACCACCATTCCGAACAAAGGCCGGCCCCGACCACAACCACGCAGCCACACACACCACCCGCCGCCAAACCCGAACCAACACCAAACCAAACCACAACCCGTCAACTACGATACCAGACACCCAAGCCGAGAGAACTGGAGAAGAGAAAGCAGAGACTTACCGACAACGCGAGAACGATGATGGTGGCTCCTGACCATGCCCCGCACCCCTCATCGTGCACAAGCCAGGCCTCTTCTCAATCTCCACTACACTCAAAGACGGCGACGTCTGTGGGCTGGCTGCTCAGTGATTGAAGGTAAAGAACGGGACGGCCGGCGATGCAAAAGCGAGAGGATGACAAGAAAGTTGAGGAAGGAAGAACAAGGGTGGTGGCAATTAATGTCTATGGGTCGGCAAAGGACGATTTGGGGGGAGGAGGAGAAAGGTGAGGAGAGGAGAAGAGAAGAGGGAGAGAGAGACAGAGAGAGAGAAGAGAAAAGAGATGGAGATGAGAGGGGAAGGGGGCGTCGTCGGGGAGAAAAAAGAAAGAAGAAGGAAGAGTGAAAAGAATAGAAAAGAAAAAAAGGGAAGAGGCTAGGGTTTTTAGGGTGTGAGACGGCCCAGTCCCAAAACGACGCCGTTTTGGACTGAGGCACGGTCAACCCGCCCTAGTCAACGTCTTTCTCTTTTTTTTTTCCCCCATTAAGCAAAATGACGTAGTTTTACTTTCAACTACGTTAAACCCCGTTTCACCCCAGAACAAGTCCCCGTTTTCGACGAAACTTAAACCCCTTATATTACCAGCCTAAAAACATTATTCCCAAGGAAAATAATTTATTTCCATAACCAAAAATCCGGAAATTCTTCAAGGGTAAAATTGGAATAAAAATTTTGAAAATTCCGAAAATTAAATTTTGAAAATTCGGGGCGTTACAGTTCTACCCCACTTAAGGAAATTTCGTCCTCGAAATTACAAGATATGAAACATCAAAACAAATGGGGATACTGTTCCCACATATGGGTCTCATCCTCCCAAGTAGTCTCATTCGGAGAATGATGGCTCCATCTAACCCGAACCATAGGAATGGTACGACTCCGCAACTGCTGCACCTCCCGAGCCAAAATCTCAACTGGCTCTTCCACATAAGTCAAATCCTGAGAAACTTCTACCTCTGTCGGGGATACAACATGACTAGGATCAGACCGATAACGCCTCAACATCGAAATATGGAATACATCATGTATGCTCGACAGCTCCTCCGGTAAAGCCAACCTGTAGGCCAGCGGACCAATCCGCTCCATGATCTCATAGGGACCAATATAACGAGGGCTCAACTTGCCCTTCCTCCCAAACCGGATAACACCTCTCCAGGGAGCAACACGGAGGAAAACTCTGTCACCTACATTGTACTCCATCTCCCGTCGATGCTTATCGCCAAAACTCTTTTGCCGGTCCTGAGCAGCTCTCATGCACTGCTTAACCACCTCGATCTGATCAACAGTCTCCTGGACTAGGTCCGGACCAACCACCTGTCTCAGACCTTCCTCATCCCAATAGATAGGACTACGACACTTCCACACATACAAAGCCTCATAAGGTGCCATACCAATACTGGAGTGATACCCGTTGTTATAAGCAAACTCAACCAGCGGTAATGTCTCATCCCAAGAACCACTAAAATTGAGCACACAGGCTCTAAGCATATCCTCCAGCATCTGTATAGTTCTCTCTAACTGCCCATCGGTCTACGGAAGGAATGCAGTACTAAAATTCAGCTTAGTACCCAAAGCTGACTGTAAACTCTTCCAGAAGTGGGAAGTAAACCTCGGGTCCTTGTCCGACACAATGGATAGTGGAACTCCATGTAGACGGACAATACCCGAAACAAACAACCTCGCCAGCTTATCCATAGTGTCCGTCTGGTGAATCGGTATGAAATGAGCTGACTTGGTCAACCTATCAACAATGAACCAGATTGCATCATATCGACCCCGGGTCCTCGGTAACCCGATCACAAAGTCCATAGTGATATGCTCCCACTTCCACTGCGGAATAGTCAAAGATCTCAACTTGCCGGCAGGAGCCTGATGCTTGGCTTTCACCTGCTGACAAGTCATACAACGAGCCACAAACTCCGCAACATCCTTCTTCATCCCGGGCCACCAATAATGACTCTTCAAGTTCTGGTACATTTTGGTGCTACCCGGATGCATAGCATACAGTGCATTATGCGCCTCATCCATATCCATCTCCTCAAATCATCGACATCCGGAACACACAACCGATCACCGGTCATTAAAGCACCATCCTCCCAGACATAGAAACTAGAACTCTCTCCACCGAGAGCCTTATCCCGTAACTCTGCTAAATGAGGATCACCATACTACAACTCCATAATCCTATCGCTCAAAGTCGGCCGGATGCTCAAACTGGCAAGAAACGCCCCAGCAACATTGACCTCCAACTGTGCATCTAACGACCTCAGCTCCACCAAGGAAGGCAAAGCATAAGAAACTGAGTCCTTATCTGCAGAAGCCACTCTCTTCCGGCTCAATGCATCTGCAACAACATTGGCCTTGCCCGGATGGTACTTGATAGTACAATCATAATCCTTCAGAAGCTCAATCCAGCGTCTCTGCCTCATATTATGCTCCCTTTGGGTCATGATGTACTTCAAACTCTTGTGGTTCGTGAAAATTCGACACTTCTCACCGTACAGATGGTGTCTCTAGATCTTCAAAGCAAAGATCACAGCAGCTAACTCCAGATCATGGGTTGAATAGTTCCTCTCATGAGTTCTCAACTGCCTGGAGGCATAAGCAATCACCCGTCTCTCCTGCATCAAAACACTTCCCAAGCCCAGACCAGAAGCATCACTGAATATCGTGTACTCCACTACAGGTCTCGGGACAGTCAAAACTGGTGCAGAAGTCAACCGACTCTTCAACTCCTCAAAACTCTTCTGACATCTGTCATCCCAAGCAAAAGCACAGTCTTTCCTCAACAGCTTAGTCATGGGACCCGCTATTAAGAAAAAACCCTCAATGAACCTCCGGTAGTAACCAGCAAGTCCAAGAAAACTTCGTTTCTCAGATACACTCTTCGGTGGCTCCCAATCCATGACTGCCTTAATCTTGGCCGGATCCACCTTAATGCCCTCACCGGACACAATATGTCCAAGAAACGCGACCTCATCCAACCAAAACTCACACTTGCTGAGCTTGGCATAGAGTTGTTCCTCTCTCAACCTCTGTAAAACCTGCCTCAAGTGGTCCTCATGTTCGGCCTTACTACTCGAGTAGACCAGAATATCATCAATGAACACTACCACAAACCGGTCCAGAAATTCATGGAAGTCCTGTTGCATCATACACATGAACACTTCCGGTGCATTCGTCAGACCAAAAGGCACAACCACAAACTCATAATGACCATACCGAGTGCGGAATGCAGTCTTCGGTATGTCCTGCTCTGCAATCCGAACCTGATGGTAACCAGATCGCAAGTCAATCTTCGAAAATACGGATGCACCCTGCAACTGATCGAACAAGTCATCGATCCTAGGCAAAGGATACTTGTTCTTCACAGTCACCTTGTTCAACTACCTATAGTCCACACACATCCGCATACTGCTATCCTTCTTCTTCATAAACAAGACCCGGACACCCCAGGGTGAGATGCTGTCTAATGAAACCCTTATCCGACAACTCCACCAGTTGTTTCTTCAACTCCTGAAGTTCTGTCGGAGCCATTCTGTAGGGCGGTATAGAAATAGGTGCAACTCCCGGTACCAGGTCAACTGTATACTCCACCTCCCGCTCTGGAGTCAAACCAGGTAAATCATCAGGAAAAACATCAGGAAACATCCGAACAATCGGAATATCCTCCACTCCAGGTACTGGTACCGAAGAATCGACCACATGAGCTAGAAAAGCATCACAACCCTCTCGGATCATCCTGAAAGCTTGGATGGCCGAGATACAACACGTCGATAGAACTCTTCGCTCTCCAACTAACACCAATCTACGCCCTAACGAAGAAGATAAGGAAACTTCCTTGGCCCGACAATCAACTACAGCCTGGTGTCTGGACAACCAATCCACGCCTAAAATAACATCAAACTCACCCAAGTCTATGACAGCAAGATCAGAAGGGAAACTCTCACTATCATACTCTATCGATACATCTCTACAAACTCGGTCAACAACTACTATATCTCTAGTGGGTAAACGGACTCTCAAGGGTCTACTAAGGTTATCATCCTCTAAGTTATGAGTAGTCATGAATGCACGTGATACAGAAGAATGTGTTGAACCTGGATCAACTAAAGCATGTGCAAACTGACCAAAAACAATAAAGGTACCTGCTGTGACCTGTGGAGCATCAGCAGCCTCCTCCCGGGTGATGGCATAAACCCTAGAAGCTGCAGTAGACTGGGTCGTACCCCCGCGGTTCGGAGCTCCAGAACCTCCACGACCTCGAACCTGCTGTCCGCCACCCCTGTTCGGACCAGAAGAAACAGCCCCACTAGCCACGGAACTCTATACTGTGTACTGGGAACCACTGCCACCATTATCCTTAATCAACTTGTAGCAAGATGACTTCTGGTGTCCCGACATATTGCAATACCAGCATGTACCTGAGAACCGTGCTGAGAAGCCCCGTCCCCGAGAGCTAGACTGATAGGACCGTCCTCCAGAGGATCTGCCTGGTCCACCCTGATAACTCTGCCCTCGGAACTTCTTCGAACCCTGGTAAGAAGAACCCTGTCCAACAGAATATTCTGCACCTCCGGCATCAGAGTACTGCCTCTTCTGACCCGAAGCAGATGACTGCTTCCTCTACTCAGTTGTCCGGGCCTCCTTCCAGATCAACTGGACCCTCTTAGCATCAAAAGTAGCCTCACAAACTGCCTCCTAAGTCTTGTGCCCTTCACCAGCTACAGCTAATGCCAACTCTATACGTAAGTCGTTAACAAACCGCCTACACTTAGTCACCTCATCAGGCACAAACTCCCTACCAAAAGAGAGAAGAATACTGATCTGGATCCTGAAAGCAGACACAGTCTCTTCTAGACCCTGCTTTACCTCAAGAAAATGCTTCTTTTGCTCCTCCAAAAAACCAACAGTAAGAAACTCCTTGTAGAATCTCTCCTTGAAATCCTCCCAAGGCATCTCCACAGGCTTAGGTAGGTTGGCCACAAGTTCCTGCCACCATGTCAATGCATACCCTGTGAACTTGTGTGCCACAAGTCGAGCCCTCTGCTCAGGTGCACAGGTGAACTTCTCCAGAACATTCTCCACCTGGTGAAACCAATCATCAAACTGCTTGACTTTGCCCTCTTCACCTGAGAATTCCTTCACTGCAGACTTATCCATATGTTTGTATCCACTCTCCATACCACCTGCTGCAACAGGTGCTACCGGCTGGGCACCCTGCTGCTGCTGCTGAAACTGCTGGAACTGCTGCCACTGCAGAAAAGCCTGATACTGCTGGAACGCTGGGTCCACAACAGGTGGCACAGCATTCTGTCCTCCACCACCTGCAGCATTATTCTCTGCTGCATTATTGTTCCCCTGACCCACGGGAACCTGCATCACCGACACATTGTCAGAGACATGAGTAGCGGCGTCATCCTCAGCATTGTGCTGTCCCTGGTGATCCATATCAATGCCTATATGAATGCAAATGAGTCAAAACACTTTTAAAGTCATAATCCGGAAACAGGCTTGAACACAGAAATCACTTTGAAAACAAAGTTTAAAACACCTATAAAACCAAGGATCTGAAGCCTGCTCCGCTACCAAGCTGAAACTCCCGTGTCCCAATTTTACAAATAAAATACTCAAAGAGAGGAAATTACCAAAATACCCCTGAAGCCCAGGACACGAAATCCAATATCAAAAACATTGTCTGGAAAGAAATTCTTAATATTCTAAGATGTCATAAAGAACAAAAACAAACCGGCTTAGCAAGCCTCAAATCATCCCGGCACCCTGCCGATACATAGTCAAATATCAAATCCCGGCAACCCGCCGACAAAAATATAGTCAAAATCAAAATGACATCTCAGCATCATCCAATGCAGCGGAAGATAAAGATAAAATAAAACAGAAGTAAAAATGATATGCGAGTCGGCTCTATGGATCCAACCGGGAGAAGAAGCACAGCTACCTTCTGAGATAACCACGTCCGTACTCCGGAAGGGTAGAAAGTGACTGGACGCTAACTAATGTCTGAAAAACGACGTTGGTGATTATGTGAGCCGCCTACTCAGTGAGCAATATAAATCTAAATATGAAGGTGTGCAGAACAAGTTCGAAAGGAAAGAAGAGATACAGGACAAGTGTGCAAACATACAACAACCAGTACTAACATGCCAAACTATTCAAGCAAACAGTTCATTATTCTCATCTGTTGTGTGTTAAGTTTTCTTATTATGATTTATTATTCAGGGCCCCCTACTGTGTGCATCGAGCTCGGTCCCGTCGCATGAGACAAACAGGCCTAAGCCCAAATAAACCAGGCACGAAGCCCAAAACATATCCATAGAGAGAGAGAGAGAGACAGAGAGAAAGAGGGAGGTAGAAAGGGGGAGGTAGTACCGGTCATCACAGACCCATATGCTAATCCACATACCACATGCTAACCCGCATGCAAACCCGAGGGGTATCACTTCCCGCTCGAACCAACCGGTCATTAGCACACAGTAGCCTATCTTCTACTGTACATTATCTTTATTCACAAATTACAAGTTTATGTGTGCCAAAAGTTGTGATTTAACAGGGTTGTGTGTATTCTCTTCTTAGTCATATATCCGGGTCTCCGACCCACAGCACATCACATAAATTACCCAAAATCACATCACATATTATCTCCATAACAATCCAACAATTCATGCTCAAAAGCAAACAGTTATGCATAGGCACACAATACGGATCACAACATGTTAGCAAACAGGCATGCAACTCAAACAAACCAATCCAACAAGCTCATGCATACAATCATAAAAAGACGGATAAAGTCACCTCAACGACGATTGTTCTGTGGAGCTTTCCCCAAAACAGATCCTCCAGCTCCCGAGGTGTTACCCGTGCCTGAATACCGGCACACACAGATATTACAAAACAAAACAACTGAAACGTGCATGCATGATCGCTAAATGCTCATCTGGGTTAAACCCGTCCCTAGCTAGCCAAATATGGAATTCCTGGGCCTAAACCCGACATGGTGTTTAACTCACCTAACTCTGAGTATCGGGACCAAAGGTACACCGGGCTTAAGCCCAACTAAGTCCAAAAGTAGCTCTCAGGCCTATGGCCCACTCATTATGTTCTTTACGAGTTTCCGGCCTAAAGCCCAATCTAAGCCCAAATTCAATTTCCGGGCCTAAGGCCCATTTCCCTAAGTCCAAGTAGTCCAGATATGTCATTAGCCTTAAACCCATATCTTACGAGTCCATTAAACAACTTTTATCATATAAGGTCAGAATGTCAGGCCTGGGCCCGGTTTTTCCTAAATATCGTTCTAAGGTCATTCCCGAGCCCAAGTCCATCCCGGCCTAAGGTTCTACCAGTGTCGGTAATTACCGGCCTCATACTACTCACACTCTCGGTTTCCACTAAACACAATTAAGTACATAACCCAATTCCGAATTATTAGTACATGCCGGATATGGAATTAAAATACAACATATATACCGTGGAATGCCGAGCAGATCCCGTTCGTAGGAATAACGTCTACTCGCCGGAATAGTACCTTTTCGCCGGATTCCGATCAACCTCGCCGGAAAACACCCAATCAGCTCACAAAGCGAACCCAACAAAACAACCAAGGTCCTACAACATCCAAAACAACATCCAAACCCACAACACCCCAAATCAAACAACACAGAAATGAGAAGCAAATGGAAAGAGGTTGAGCGTCCGATTCCTTACTGGAAATAGATTTCCACAGCTCGACACCTTATCTGCCTGAACCCGTTGGCAGCAACAACAATCCGAACCCACTCTTGTATGCCCACACCCGATTCTAATAGCCAACAAACATCAACCCAAATAGTTCACAAACATGGCCAGAACGAGTAAAACCAAAGAGCGAGACGAGTTAGAGCTCTTACCGGAAAATCAACCTTCAGACCCGACTCTGGAATCCCGTGCACTCACAACCCGAGCTTCACCTGTGAGCCCGACTCGTCAACAGGCCACCACCATTCCGAACAAAGGCCGACCCCGACCACAACCACGCAGCCACACACACCACCCGCCGCCGAACCCGAACCGACACCAAACCAAACCACAACCCGTCAACTACGATACCAAACACCCAAGCCGAGAGAACTGGAGAAGAGAAAGCAGAGACTTACCGACAACGCGAGAAAGATGATGGCGGCTCCTGACCACACCCCGCACTCCTCGTCGTGCACAAGCTAGGCCTCTTCTCAATCTCCACTACACTTAAAGATGGCGACGTCTTTGGGCTGGCTGCTCAATGATTGAAGGTAAGGAACGGGATGGCCGGCGATGGAAAAGCGAGAGGATGACAAGAGAGTTGAGGAAGGAAGAACAAGGGTGGTGGCAATTAATGTCTATGGGTCGGCAAAGGACGATTTGGGGGGAGGAGGAGAAAGGTGAGGAGAGGAGAAGAGAAGAGGGAGAGAGAGACAAAGAGAGAGAAGAGAAAAGAGATGGAGATGAGAGGGGAAGGGGGCGCCGTCGGGGAGAAAAAAGAAAGAAGAAGGAAGAGTGAAAAGAATAGAAAAGAAAAAAAGGGAAGAGGCTAGGGTTTTTAGGGTGTGAGCCGGCCCAGTCCCAAAACGACGCCGTTTTGGACTGAGGTGCGGTCAACCCGCCCTAGTCAACGTCTTTCTTTTTTTTTTTCCCCATTAAGCAAAACGACGTAGTTTTACTTACAACTACGTTAAACCCCGTTTCACCCCGGAACAAGTCCCCGTTTCCGACGAAACTTAATCCCTTATATTACCAGCCTAAAAACATTATTCCCAATAAAAATAATTTATTTCCATAACCAAAAATCCGGAAATTCTTCAAGGGTAAAATTGGAATAAAAATTTCGAAAATTTCGAAAATTAAATTATGAAAATTCGGGGCGTTACGCAAGGTGCTTGGCCGGTCGCGCTTAGCGGGGCGTGACAAAGGTGAAGGTCAAACAACTTGAGAAAAAGCAAGTTATCCCATCGAAAGCACAAAAAGTCTTAAAGAGAAGGATCCCCAATGACTATGAACTCACTAAATGCGAATCGCGACCCCAGGGGTGAGCTTTGCCATAAAATTTTGATGGGTGAAAATCTATCTAACTCAAGGCAGAGGGAGATGGATGAGTGGATATCCTCTCGAGAAATAGATGAGAAGGTGCTCTCAGATGCTTACATAACCCCTTTTGTTGATGACGACACGGCCAATGGAGTGGTCTGTCTTTGTTGTGTAGTCTTCGCAATGTAGAATGGTGTGGTCTGGTGTATGGATTCATCACTATTGGCTACTATCCCCATTTTCATCATTTTTCTTTTCTGCCCTAACTTTTGCCTAGGCCGCCCTTCCGGGGTTTCAACCTAGCGGGCATGTCCTAACTTTTGCCTAGGCTGCCCTTTCGGGTTTTCAACCTAGCGGACTTTTGTTTTTTCTTTTTTTTTTTATTTTTGGGGATAGCAACCATTAAACTTGTGCAAGGTAGAGACCACTCGGGTTAGGCATGCTCAGATAGCCAATGGAGAGGTAGACTATCGATTTCAATGAGGAGTTGGTGGGGAGTCCCACAATCATTTGGTTAGAGTGCGCTTGAGAGACCATTACAAAAGCATTGATGACCAAATTTACATCGAGTCTTCTTGAGAGAGGCGGATTCGACTTATAATTACAACTCCAAAAAAGAAACCTCATGATTACAAAGGGGGCTCAAATACCATTAATGATGTGACAAGCCTATCTAGCACTAACCCCAATCTTTCCATTGAATCAATCTGGGAACCGAATGGACCGGGCCCGTTGCCAGATTGCCTACGTATCTGTAGATGTTATGTTAGGTCTAAGGTGCTTGTTAGGGTAGTTGTTTGGTGGAAGGCTGAGGATAGTGAGCATTTGGTAGAATGGCGTCTTATGAAAAGTTGAAGATAGTGGGGTGTTGGTAGGACGGTGTTCAGTGGAAAGCTAAAGATGGCGGAAGAACACTTGCCTTCTTCACTATGGCTTCTTCCGTCCAATTTAATGGACTAGGTGATGAATTAATAATCAAGCACTAAGGGTCACCTCCATTTCCTTGCTTGCTTCCTTTTTCTTTTTTTTTTGGGAGGGGGCACATTTACTCTCACTTAGATCACTTTTGTGGATTGTGGTTTGGAAGGTGCCCGCTTCTCCTCTTCATTTCCAAAGATTGTGATATCTTCTTTGAGGATGTGCTCTTAGATGGAACATTTTTTGGAAGTTGGATTCATTCTTGAGAGCAACATCTCTTGACAAGTGTTCCAATGGATATGTTGGGGTTAACATGGAGGCTGGGCTGGATTTGAAAGCTGGAGCGGGAAAGTCTTTAGAAATCAGATGGGGTTTGGTCAAATATATGTTAGGTAAGGTGGGATTACATTCACAGAATCAGGTCCCCGTAGTTCGCTTTGTGGTCCCCTAGACTAATCCAATGGAATATCATGAAGTCATGCATACTTTGCCTCATACACACAAAAGATAAGGAAATTAGAATTTTTTTCCTTATGTGAAAAATTGAAAACAACTAATGACATTGTTGATTGTTGGACATGGAACTTAACTACCGCCCCTTTTGACTTGACTCAATTTCTAGACCCTAAAGAGCAATTACACTGCCTTTCCCAATTCCCGGTTATCATTCTATTTGTGGTTGGCAATTCGGCCTATGGTCCCTGCACCGGTACTTCTTCTTTGCCTCTTCACCTCATTCACATTACCTTGTCCCACTACTTCCGTACCTTTCTCCCACTTGTGGAATTTCGTCCTTTATAGGGTGGCGTATCTAGTCTAAGATCACTGATTAATTGCACCTCTCGTCCATCCTTCAATATCATTGAGTGGTCCTTTGGAAAACATCACCTCTACCGCTTCACCCCAGTGCCTCCTTGGTATGAGCGCCTCATCATTGCCTCAATCATTCCCTTCATTGTCATACCTCATCTTCTTCCCGCGTTCTTCTTCATTGTTTCTCCTCAAGGACTGGAATTTATATTTCTTCCCAAGAGATGGCTCCCCATATTTGTCTTAGATTGCATGTGCAACTTCGATCAGTTTGTCTCAGCTTTGCATCCTGGTTTCTTAGCACAGCTTGTCGACTTGGTTCCCCCTGTATGGCTCTCCCCTCAGCTTCTCAACTTAGATCATCAGCTTGGTCCACAAGCAAAAGCATGGGCTTGCGTCTACGCCTTTGAAGAAGGCCCAGTTAGGTCACATCATCTTTCCTCTTCTACTATAACTATCGGGCTTACATCTCCTCTCATGAGTGTGAATACCCGACCCAAAATCACTTGGGCCTTTTCACCTATTTCTTTACACCTTCTTCCTCGGGTCAATCCCATGTCATTGGAGTCGCCACCTAAGTTTTATTAGGGACAAAACTTAAGAAAAACCCTTGAATGACTCCTTAGGCAACCGGTCATGGCGAACCAAAGACATGGGATCGGGGGTTCGCCACGGATGGGAAGGTGCTAGGCACCCATCCGTGTTGGGTCGAAACTTTGTGCAATAGATGAGAAGAATATGCCTTGTGCAAGTGTGCAAGAGTCTACAAAACAAAGAAAGGGGGGAGAAGAAGATTTGGCTTGCATCCCATTGTGAAACCGAGACTACCTACGTACCCGAGTGATTGGGGTCAAAGCCACGTAGTTCTAAACATGGCACTAATCTGTCACGCCCCCACTAAGCGCGATCGGCCAGGGGCCATGTGCACCCACCACGTGCCACAAGGCACCCAAAGGCCCTTCATCGACACAACCAAAAGCTCATTGCCTCTGCTCGGCGGGTCACCAACCAAGAAAATGCGCAGTGTAAAAGGAAGCAACAACAACAAATGCAAAGGCAATAAAGATGATAAAAAGTACCAAGACTCGTTTATAAAGACAACTTCACTAGTGTCATTAAACCATTGCTACAAAGGGGCACTAACTCTTACTTTACAATGACACAACCATTATGCTTAATATAAAAATATAATTGAAGAAGACCAACTCGGCTATACCCATCATTCTACCTCCCATACGCTCATTCTCGCACCTGTATGATATGGAGACGAAATAGGGGAGAGAAAGAGAGGTGAGCTAAGGGTTCTGCTCTCGGCCAGACAGACCCTTTCCCACTAAAAAGAGGATTCCGGCCACAACACCGATTGGAATTGAGTTAAGCCAAAGCTCAGAGTTAGCTAACATACATAGCTTTCCATGGGGGTTGATATTTCTATTTTTGGAGCTGAACGGAGAGAGTTATGCACCCTCAAATTCACTGATGTGCAGCAGACCTGCTGCTTGACCCCGAGTTGATGTAGGAGCCATATCTGGAGTTAAAGAGCTTGGAATTGAGTGTTCTTGGTGGATATGGAAAGCTAAGAGGAATAGCTACAACTGTTATGTTTACCCACAAGGTAGATTATACCTGTAGGGTCCTGTGTAATCTCGGTGAAGTTTCTGTTAGTGCAGGGCAGCTTCTGCCCGAATTGAGAAAAGATAAGTATTGTGGCTAGGATTGTGTTTCCCAAGCTATTATTGTTGTGGATTGATTGTGATGTCTAATTGTGTGTTTAAAATAGGGACTAAGGTTCCAAGAGGCCTAAAGGCTGTAAAGGAGAGGAATTGATTTAGGAATACCTTGGTGATGGTAAGTAAGTTTGTTATGTGAGTAGTGATTACTAGTGCCCCATTGCTGGGCGGAAGGCCCCTTTATTGCATACTTGAGTGCGTGAATGATTGTTGTGTGGGCATGTTGGTACACTCTTGATGGATTGGTGTAAATTGTAGCTAGTTGGCCATCACTGTTCAATTATGCATATTGTTGGCTAGTTCATGCTCATTGATGGTTATTGTGGCTTGATGAAGTATAGTTGAGTTAGTTGGTCATTTTGGGGTATTGGTGCATTTTGCTGACTATATGGTGGATGATGGTTATGATATATGGGTGTGGTCTATTTGATGCTTCAATTACTCATGTTCTTGATGCACTTGGTGCTTGATGTGAAAAGATTGGTTGCATTGCACACGTTGTGCTTGTTGTTGCATTCCATTACCTTGGATGTGCTTGTGATTGTGCATACCATTGGTCAGTTGGGAGGTGGGGCACAGTGGGTGCACAGGTAGTGCTTAAGATGTGGCACTTACCTTATTGATGATTATTTGACGGGCCTTGCGGTTCTGGATGGCCGCTTGGAGTAAAACGGTCGTGATTAATTGACGGGCCTTGCGGTAGTTGATGGCCGCTTGGAGTAAAATGGTCGTGTTTATTTGACGGGCCATGCGGTGCTAGATGGCCGCTTGGAGTAAAATGGCCGTGCTTGTTCCGTGGCATGAGTGCCCGGTATTTGTGCATTATGCATTACTGTATATGTTGCTTGACTGTGTGTTGCCCATGTCCAGCCTTGTGTGCAGTATGTCGTTGCTTTCTTGCATGGCCTATTTACTTACTGAGTTTTATACTCACCCCCCTTATTTCCTCTCCATGTCATAAAGGTGCGAGAATGAGCGTATGGGAAGTAGGTTGATGGGTATAGCCGTGTCGGTCAACTTTAATTATATTGTTATATTGAGCATAAAGTTTGTGTCATTGTAAAGTAAGCGTTAGTGCCCCTTTGTCGCAACGGTTTAATGACACTAGTGAAGTTGTCTTTATAAACGAGTCTTGGTACTTTTTATCATCTTTATTGCCTTTGCATTTGTTGTTGTTGCTTCCTTTTACACTGCGCATTTTCTTGGTTGGTGACCCGCCGAGCAGAGGCAATGAGCTTTTGGTTGTGTCGATGAAGGGCCTTTGGGTGCCTTGTGGCATGTGGTGGGTGCACATGGCACCTGGCCGGTCGCGCTTAGCGGGGGCGTGACAGTTGTGGTAGCGGAGCATGATTATTTTGAAGGAATTTGGTGTCATGACATTTATGTCGTAGAGTGTAATAGTTGTAGTGGTGGAGGATGTTTTTGTAAGGATGCTAGGTGTCATGTTTGTCGTTTGGGTGGAATATATATAATTACAAAGCATGGTTGTAATGTTCTTGCTATAGGGGCAGTAGGGTGTTGAGTCTAGTGGCTAGTACCCATCAAGTTAGAGACCATTGGTTGGTGAGAGTCGTATGTCATAAATTTGTATTTTGTTTATCTTATATTTTGTATTGTGTTTGTGACTGTGAAAATAAGACATTCCATTGTGAAAAATATGGTTAAAGCCTTGCTGAACATATAGTTGAGGCCTTTTGGCTGTGAGCATACTAAGAGTATACAAGCATGCGTGGATTGCCTAAGGATGTAAACTATGAAAAAAATGTTCTAAATATGAGAACACAGTCATGTGACATGGCTGTTTCTTAGGAAACGTCCGATATGTTGCTGACTTCATATGTAGGAAGGCTTAGACAATATACATGTGGAATGGGTGTTTAGAACTAAAATTTTGCATTCTTGTTGGTTAATATGATTAAAGCTAAGTGTTAATTAACTTGGTTTCCTTTGGCCTAAAGGATGCACATATATAGGGTTATAAAGTTATTTTGGAATGATCAAGTTATAGTTTGAGTTCTTAATCAAATAGAACTGTGATGATGAAGGTTAATATGATTTAAGAGCTAGAGTCATGAATACGAATCGTATGGGATGTTAGCATCTTTAGGATTTAAGTTGCATGTATTTAATAATTTGACATAATTTCCCTTCGAGGCAGAGGTTATGAAATTTTAAGTTGTTTTTGAATTTGATTATTTAGTATATTAGAGAATCATCTAAGGGTGATAATTACAATTAAAGTCACCAATGGTTTCGGTTAGCTTGGAGATTTAATGTTATATGTCCGATTGACATAATGTTGATGACATACCCTGGGTGCTTGGTAACTTGTTTGTTTGGTTAAGTAAAATTTATCTTGGTGATAGATAAGAAGGCATTTTATGATAGGAATAATAACTAAGATACTAGTTATAGAAAGTGTTAGTATGGTGAATGATTAAGAGATATTGATGATGAGAGTGACATGATAATATGCTTGTCTTAAAGTTGGCTTGTGAGGTATTCCCTAGTGATGTGGATGAACAATGAGTCTGTAAGAGTAGATATGAAGTTATGTTATATGTTAAAGATATGATAAGTACATGATTTAGCAAATGAAGGAAAAATTTGGAGATCGTGATCACTGTAGAATAACTGGCTAGGAGCATTTAGCTTAGGTGCTTGAGTGGGCAAGTGAGAGTGGTGATAGTGAGTTGGATGAGATTCAGGTCACTTGTTTCATGGATATTTAATGAAGTAATGCATGTTGAAGGTTTGAGATGTAAATGTTTTAGAATTGTCTGGAATATGTGTTGTGTTTGTCTTACATGATTTTTGTGAGTAGGCAAAATGTTTCTGTGGGGGTAATATGTTTCTTAGTCTTTTGGGGTTCTAGATCGTGAGATGAGAGAAACACGATGAGATGATTATATTGTCGTTGAACTAAAATATGTTATTTATAAAATTTGGCTGAAACTACATTTGAGCATGTGTATTACATAGTTTTTGATAATATGCACTCATTGTTTGACGTACGATTTTCTCATACTAACTAAAGGTCCATAGCTACATGGTGAATAAGGTATTCATATTTGAAATGCTTATTATGCATCCTTGCTAGGGAAGAAAGTCTATTGTTTTCTTATTAAGTATGTATGGTGTAAATTGCTACTGTGTTGTGTTTGAATTGATTATGATAGTCTTGTGATGGCTTGGTATGCTACCAAGAAATTTGCGGATAAAATCATATGCAGTTGGGGCAACTGAGAATAAAGCATTAAGCGAAGAGAAATAATTGATCTTATAAAGTCAAAGATATGTAAACGATAGAGGGGTAAGTTCAACCTTGGATCTATATAGTTAGAGTGAAGAGTAGATATATTGAAGGAAAATTTTCTAAGAGGAGGATGTCTAAGTATACAAGAGTAGATTTGCAATTTTGTAAACCATAGCTTGATACTAACATGTAAAGTGTAATGGACAATCTTGTGCTATCTAAGGACGAGTATAGTGTGAAGGAATAGGTTGTGATTATGAAGTTTTGGATTAGAGCTTGTGACTAAGGTATAATAATGATTATGTTAGGCCTTATAAGCATTTGAAGTGGTAATGAAGGAAGATGATGTGTTATGAACATTATGAACAATTAGCATACACAAGAGTGTAGTTAACCTCTTCGATTTATTTAGAGTTAGATTTGTATTGTTGGGAGTTACAGTGTGAAGTGTTGGGTATGTTGAAGCGCATGAAATGAGTACTGAGCGTTATATATTTTGATAAGTGATTATCTTAATTCAAAAAAAAACGTTTAAGGTTTCTCGTCATAGGAAACACATGAGGTTAGCACTATTTGGTGAGTGATACTAGGATTAGGGTTGAATTATCTAAAGTCATAATAAGAAATTGAGGCATAGATGGAATGACGCAGCAAAAGCACGACTATCTCATTTGAGAAGCAATTGGGCTTACGATTGTCCAATTGGTCCCAGTGGATATTTTGTTGGTTTAGTTAGTATAATTGTTGTGCTCATGCGAGTTCTAGTATGCGAGTAGTATAATTTGTGGCTCCGTTGGGGTAATTGGCCTTGTTGGGCAATTGGCATAGTAGTGAACCAGTAGTGCGCCTTAGTGGAGTGAATATGACATAGAAGCTATTAATGAAGAGAGAATGGGAGTATGAATTGTAGTAGCTTAGTGAGAGATGTGTTATGAGAAGAGTTAAGTGGAGACTTATATGGTTACATTTGGAAGGCTAACGGTACATTGTAAGTTTTACTACTTTGACTATGTGGTGCCACAGCTTATAATGGTTTTCAAATTATTGTTTTGGAAAATACCTTTAAAGGAATAAATTGAGCAAGTTTTGCATTAGTACCGTTTAGCCTATCCATTTGTACCGTGGTCAGAAGTGATAGATAGTTGAGAGAACTAGCATCTATAAGATTGCAATTGAGTCACCGAGGTATGCAAAACGGATTGGTATGAGAATTACGAGTGTAAGAGATATGAGAATTTGAGGTATCTAAGTGAGGAGTTGAGGTTTAATTTGAGAATGGATTTTATGGTAAACGAGTTGGAGATATACTAGAATGAGTTATCACTTGAGTACCATAGTGAGAAAAAATATCGAGTCATAGAACAACATATGAAATTGTTTAGGAAGATGATCGGGAGTTACATAAAAAGATTGATGTTGTCTTTGAGGTTAGGGTAACACCTGAATTTTGAGGACGAAATTCTTTGAAGGAGGGGATGATGTGATACCCCGGGTACACCCTAGAAAATAGAGAAGAATTTACATGATGAGAACTGGGTGTAGCTTGGCCTCCTGGGACGTTCGAGTAGGTTGGATTGCGTATTCGAGAGGAGGTAAAGTTAACAATATCGGTGTACAGATAAGTATGGGTTTAGGCTCGGTAACATGTGCTGGTGTCGGATTGAGAGTAATGGCGAGCATAGGCTTGGCCTAGTGCACCCAAATGGGCTCGTAGTGATCCGAAGGCACGGTTGGCCTAGTTTGATGTCCCGAGTGCTCCATTTATCTTATTGGTCCATAAATGACGGGAAACATTAGGAATGAAATTAATTGGAGTAATAGGTTCATTAGAGTCATGATTGGCCAAGGGGATTGTCGGTTGGCTCGATTTGGTGCGAATGGTGCACAACCGGGGCATTAGTGTGCCCGTCGGTGCACAATTGGGCTCGATAAGGGTAAATTCGTAATTGGCCAAACCGACCAATCAGAATGAGACAAATGGCTCGTAAATATGTTGCTGGAGGTCTTTGGTGTGCAAGCTAGTAGGTCGGGTGTCACGAAGGGTACACCCTAGAATATAGAGAAGAATTTACATGATGAGAACTAGGTGTAGCTTGGCCGCCCGGGACATTCGAGTAGGTTGGATTGCGTATTCGAGAGAAGTGGGTAAAGTTAACAATGTCGGTGTACAGATAAGTATGGGTTTTGGCTCAGTAACATGTGCTGGTGTCGGATTGAGAGTAATGGTGAGCATAGGCCTGGCCCAGTGCACCCAAATGTGCTCGTAGTGATCCGAAGGCACGGTTGGCCTAGTTTGATGTCCCGAGTGCTCCATTTATCTTATTGGTCCATAAATGATGAGAAACATTAGGAATCTAATTAATTGGAGTAGTAGGTTCATTAGAGTCATGATTGGCCAAGGGGATTGTCGGTTGGCTCGATTTGGTGCGAATGGTGCGCAACCGGGGCATTAGTGTGCCCGTCGGTGCACAATTGGGCTCGATAAGGGTAAATTCATAATTGGCCAAAGCGACCAATCAGAATGAGACAAGTGGCTCAGAAATATGTTGCTGGAGGTCTTTGGTGTGCAAGCTAGTAGGTCGGGTGTCACGAGCCAATTGGTTAAAAAACAAGCACGTGGTGGCACGTGCTTGTGCAAGGGGCAAGGTTTGGGCAAGTGGTGGCAAGTGGGTGCTCACTCACCTACCTGCCCATGCATTAAGGGGGTGAAGCAGGAACTTCTTAATCATGTGTTCCAGATGCAATTCGTGCTAAGGGTTCTGCTCTCGGCCAGACAGACCCTTTCCCACTAAAAAGAGGATTACGGCCACAATACTGATTGGAATTGAGTTAAACCAAAGCTCAGAGTTAGCTAACATCCATAGCTTTCCATGGGCGTTGATATTTCTGTTTTTAGAGCAGAACGGAGAGAGTTATGCACCCTCCAATTTCACTGATTTGCAGCAGACCTGCTGCTTGACCCCGAGTTGATGTAGGAGCCATATCTGGAGTTAAAGAGCTTGGAATTGAGTGTTCTCGGTGGATATGGAAAGCTAAGAGGCATAGATACAACTGTTATGTTTATCCACAAGGCTGATTATGCCTGTAGGGTCCTGTGTAATCTCGGTGAATTTTCTGTTGGTGCAGGGCAGCTTCTGCCCGAATTGAGAAAAGATAAGTATTGTGGCTAGAATTGTGCTTCCCAAGCTATTATTGTTGTGGATTGATTGTGATGTCTAATTGTGTGTTTAAAATAGGGACTAAGGTTCCAAGAGGCCTAAAGGCTGTAAAGGAGAGGAATTGGTTTAGGAATACTGAGTAGTGATAACTAGTGCCCATTGCTGGGCGGAAGGCCCCTTTATTGCATGCTTGAGTGCGTGAATGATTGTTGTGTGGGCAAGCTGGTACACTCTTGATGGATTGGTGTAAATTGTAGCTAGTTGGCCACCACTGTTCAATTATGCATATTGTTGGCTAGTTCATGCTCATTGATGGTTATTGTGGCTTGATGAAGTATAGCTGAGTTAGTTGGTCATTTTGGGGTATTGGTGCATTTTGTTGACTATATGGTGGATGATGGTTATGATATATGGGTGTGGTCTATTTGATGCTTCGATTACTCATGTTCTTGATGCACTTGGTGCTTGATATGCATAGATTGGTTGCATTGCACACGTTGTGCTTGTTGTTGCATTCCATTACTTTGGATGTGCTTGTGATTGTCGATACCACTGGCCAGTTGGGAGGTGGTGCACAGTGGGTGCACAGGTAGTGCTTAAGATGTGGCACTTACCTTATTGATGATTATTTGACGGGCCTTGCGGTTGTGGATGGCCACTTGGAGTAAAACGGTCGTGATTATTTGACGGGCCTTGCGGTAGTTGATGGCCGCTTGGAGTAAAATGGTCGTGTTTATTTGACGGGCCATGCGGTGCTAGATGGCCGCTTGGAGTAAAATGGTCGTGCTTGTTCCGTGGCGTGAGTGCCCGGTATTTGTGCATTATGCATTACTGTATATGTTGCTTGACTGTGTGTTGCCCATGTCCAGCCTTATGTGCAGTATGTCGTTGCTTTCTTGCATGGCCTATTTACTTACTGAGTTTTATACTCACCCCCCTATTTACTCTCCATGACATACAGGTGCGAGAATGAGCGTATGGGAAGTAGGTTGATGGGTATAGCCGAGTCGGTCTTCTTCAATTATATTGTTATATTAAGCATAAAGGTTGTGTCATTGTAAAGTAAGAGTTAGTGCCCCTTTGTAGCAACGGTTTAATGACACTAGTGAAGTTGTCTTTATAAACGAGTCTTGGTACTTTTTATCATCTTTATTGTCTTTGCATTTGTTGTTGTTGCTTCCTTTTACACTACGCATTTTCTTGGTTGGTGACCCACCGAGCAGAGGCAATGAGCTTTTGGTTGTGTTGATGAAGGGCCTTTGGGTGCCTTGTGGCACGTGGTGGGTGATAAAGGATATCACGTGAGGTCCAAGGCCAGTTAATCCCCATCATTCCATAAGCATCGAGAAACGGGTTCATGCAAGCCACCATCACTTAAAGAAAGTGTGTGGTGGACTTGGCTTCCCTCGCCATCTTACAGTAAAGGCTTCACATAGATCATCATGAATGCAAGGCACTTATGATGACAAGTAAAAAGGCACACAAGATTCAAAAATTGCACAAAGTCTCTTGAACCCACTACTTTCCTAGCAGAGTCACCAACTGTGAATACCTGACCCAAAATCACTGTGGCTTATTTACCTATTTCCTTAAACCTTCTTTTTTGGGTCATTCTTATGTCATTGGAGTCGCCACACAAGTTTTATTAAGGGCAAAACATGGGAAAAACCTTTAAATGCCTCCTTTAGGCTACCAATCATAGCCAACCAAAGACATGGGATCGGGGGTTTGTCACGGATGGAAAGGTGTTAGGCACCCATCCGTGTTGGGTCGAGACTTTGCACAATTGATGAATACGAATGTGCCTTGTGCAAGTGTGCATATGTGGAAAATAAAGAGAAGGGAAGAAGAAGAAGATTTGGCTTGCATCCCGTTGAAAAACCGAGACTACCTACGTACCCGAGTGACCGGGGTCAAAGCCATGTAGTTCTGAACATGGAACTTATCGGCCACTTATATCATCAGAAGAATCATCATATCACAGCAGTAGTCAATCAATAGAATTAGAACGAGTTACCTCTTGCATCCCTCCTCTTGCTCCTATGTGCTTGCCACTCCCGCAATAGAATCCGAGCAGAATTTAAACAGAGAATTCGGGGCCAAAGTAGATCGAATTGGCATCTGTCCTGAACAGAAAAGTTGTATAGCTACTCCTTATCTTTCCAGAGACACTAAAATTGCAGCCAACTAACGTCTACAGCTCGAGAAATGGCCGAAATACTGAGACTGCTGTTAGTGTAATATGCCCAAAAGCCAATCATGAATGATTAGTTGTTGTCATGTATACATATTTTTAAATGTCCCTAGTCGATTATTATTACGGATGGGTTATAACAATAAATTAAGGCTAGCGTATGTTGAGAATTGCATATGTGATATGAATTCTACATACGGGTACAAGTTGGAGAACTTGTGGACTGGACCGACCCACATAAGAACACTACATTGAACGTTATATGTATGTCAATAGTGTTTCTTATCGATGTATTGTCCTTCGACCTGAGATCGTCAAGGTATCCAACATATGAATCATGTGCTTTGATATTATTCCTAGTCACCCGTAACTGGGTGGACATAAGGGTAATCATTGGGTATATGACGAGTATGTAGTGGGTTTTGATTGATTAAAATGGGATTCGTTCGACCCATATAACGGGTATATTATCATATGGTTTCCTGATAGAGTTGAACTGTTTAATGCATGGCCATGCTCGGATTAGGTGATATGGTGATATCACGGGTATCCGTTTTATACAGTTAACTCGGGGATCAAGAAACATAGATTAGACACATACGAGATTGGCATATTCCATGTCTCGCATTTGATCTAGATAATGGGACGAAGGGATGATGACATATTTTGAGGCATAGAGAATCAGTACTGATCTTGTCGTTCGGGTAGCAATGATGTGTTGCTAGACGCCGCTCTTTGCTTATAATTGTAAAATGAGTTTTTACAATTATTGTCGGATGTTACAGGTGCCTACAGGGTCACACACATGGTTTGACCGGGTGTGGTTGGACCGTGGTTGGACCATGGTTGAACCAGGGTCGGTTTTGGATCAATAATTAGTTGAATTATTGACCAGAGATCAGACCTTATGGTGTGTGTTGTGCTGGAAAGTCTAGTGGAGGCATTATCATGTCTTGAAAAGATTAAGTGGGAGATGGGCCATGGTTGGCCATTACTTCCACTAACCTATGTCTTCATTTGGCATGTGAATGATCTGATCATCCTCCTTCCTCTCTTGGTGTTCTCTGAACGTTTTGAGTCTTGAGAGCCTTGAGAAAAACACTCACCTTCTGCTTCTTCATCCTTTGTGAAAGAAAGAAGAACACAAACACCACAAAACACACAGCCCCGTTTTCTTGTTGCTAGCACATCAGTCTGGGGAGCTCGAGGCTTGATTCGTGTGACGATTCCAAGCCGATCACGGTTCGTGAGGATACCGTAGAGAAGCCAGGCCGTTGTCTTGCTCTTGCTGATTCCTTCCAGCTATTAGGTGAAAGATCCTAATCTTCCAGGTACGGAAATTTTGTTATACGGTTTTACTGCTTCACATGTGGTTCTTGGTTGTTTCCCTTGCTTCCGCTGCGTGTTGTGCATATTATGAATGTCATAATAGCTCTAGGGAAACTTACAGTGGTAGCGAAGCCTTCTTGTGAAGCTCTAAACCTTATAGGTGATTCATATGTAATATGATCATCTTAGCATGTGTAGGAATCATCTTGTGTATGAGATATGCTAAGTGATTTTGAACATGATGTGTTTGTGTATTGTCAAATGGTATGCTGAGTTTGTTTTGGTATTTGTTATTTGCCATACATATATGCATATGTCTGACATGTTTCCAGGAAATATACATGATATGTTCTATGTGATAGATCATGATCATGCTATATTGTATTCAATTGCGTATATATGTAATACATGTTGTTGAGGTTGATTTGTCAAAAGTGTTTTGACAACGAGCACTTGATTGGTATGAGATATCAATCAAGATGTTTATGGTAGTAGGTCGAAGATTTCGACTAAGTCAAACCGAGTGTCGGTTTGTGTTTCGAACGATTGTCGTTCAAGGGATGTTTGGCCATAACATCGATGTTGGCGTGTTGATTGGCCTCGGCCGAATCTTCAAAATATCGATGTTGTGTGACAAACATCGATGTTCTCATGCAAAGACTCAACAACATCGATGTTTAAGACTTGAACATTGATGTTATTTGAGCTCGGCCAAATTTTTTGAAGTTCCAGAATTCAGATAACAACGATGTTCCAGTTCCAACATCGATGTTATTGAGTTCCAGAAGTTTAAACATCGATGTTTAAGTTAATACATCGATGTTATTTTGCTACTGCCAAAACTTGAACTCACAACATCGATTTTTAAATGTTAAACATCGATGTTCAGCACTCCAGAAAACTCAAACATCGATGTTGAGGTGTCAACATCGATGTTCTGGACATTCTGCCACCTTAAACATCGATGTTGAAGGGTTCAACATCGATGTTGTAAAGTCCAGTGGCTTCAACAGCGAATTCTGGGAAGCTGGAGGCCAAATTTGTGTCTGGCTTGAACAGAAAAGTTGTAGCTCTACTTCTTAGCTTTCTAGTGACACCAAGTTTGGACAAATCTGAGCTCTACAGCTCTGGATATGGCCGAAATACTAAAGTGCTGCCAAGTTATTGGGAGAATCAGATTCTCAAAACATCGGTGTTCAAGTTAGACATCGATACTCACATGTATTTGGTTTCCAAATATACATGACATCAATGTATGATTTATCAAGAACAAGCTTGTGATGTGTTGGAATTATATGTTGATGTAAAATATTAAGTTCTTAGTTGCCTTCCATGATAAGCACTCATCAAGCTTAAGATCAACAATTGGTAGTTCTCTGCCAAAGCAAGGTGCCATTGTTCATCCTAAGAAGGTGCGAGTGGATAATTGTAATATCTCGACTGCTTATTGTGGGTGTGGACTTAACTAGGTTATCTTAATAGGATTAAGGACCTAAGGGCAAGGGTTGAGAAATGTCTATAAGATAGACTTGAACAAGGTGTTGTTCACTCAACTATCCAAGAGTTACATAGAGATGTAATTGACAAAGAGTTGTCTACCTAAATAGCTATGATATAAGTTTATCAGCCAAACCTGACTTATGTTGTAGTGAAATATGGATCTTGGCCTACTTATATAATTATCTTGATTTATGTAGTAGGAGCACATTTAATAGAATTCCTTATTAAATGATTTGTATGCATGACTATTATTTGTGTGAGTTGATCATTGTTGTAGAATTACCATAGCACAAAACACTAGCATTTATTGTTGCGATAGGTCCTTGAGTAGGACAAGCTGAATAGGAATAGTTTCCTAAAGTGGCATCACATTTTAAGGATAGTCTTCAAACAAAAAAAATTTGTATGTCCTTGAAGGGCCTGTTTTTAATGAATTGGCGCCTAATGCTTTTAGGGCAAAATGAGATGCTTATAAGAAGCATGTTGATGATGCATTGGATATTACATGTCTTATGCTAATTACCATGGACTCTGAGCTTCAGAAGCAACATGAGAACATGGGGGTGCTCGATATGATCGAACACCTGAAAATGCTCTGAGGAGAGCAAGCAAGGCATGGGAGGTACGAGACCTCTAAGGCATTGTTCCAATGCAAGATGGCTAAGTTATCACCCGTTAGACCTCATGCTCAAGATGTTTATATACATTGAGAGCCCAGAGGGTCTTCGTTTCCTTAGAGAAGGAAAGGGTAAAGCAAAGTTTGAGAAGAAGAAGAAATGTACCAAAAGGTTTGGTGCATGTGCATCTTCTTATTCTCATGTGTTGAAACCCATGGGTGGTGTTGCAAAGAAGGAAATTGTTTCCGTTGCAACAAACCAGGCCATTAGAAACGCAACTGCCCTGTTTACCTTGAAGAGGTAAAGAAGTAGAAGGGAAGTGAGACTTCCGCTTCAGATATTTTGTTATAGAGGGTAATATCTCTACCTCTGCATCATGGGTATAAGATACCAGATGTGGTTCTCACATTTGTAGAAATGTGTAGGAACAGAGAAAAAATGGGAGATTGGCTAAGGATGAGATAGACCTACGCCTCGGAATTGGAGCAAGAGTAGCTACATTAGCCGTAGTGACTTTCTATCTATCCTTACCGAATGGATTGGTTTTAGAACTGGACAATTGTTATTATGTGCCTACTATAAGCAGGAATTTGATTTCTGTGTCTTGTATGGACAAGAAAAGTTTTATTGAGAATAAAGAACAATTGTTGTTCTATTTTTTTCAATGAAATTGATTATGATGGTGCATTTTAAACGATGGTTTGTATGTACTAAACCTAGTAACGCCTGTCTATAACATTAATACGAAGAAGGTTAGATTACATGATTCTAGTGAAACCTATCTCTGGCATAGTCGTTTGGCCCATATAAACGAGACTCGTATTCCTAAACTCCATAACGATGGATTTTTAGACTCATTTGATTTTGAATCATATGAGACATATGAGTCATGTTTATTAGGCAAAATGACTAAGGCTTCCTTTACGGGTAAAGGTGAAGAGCCTAGGACTTGCTAGGTCTAATACATACTAATGTATGCGGACCAATGTCTACACAAGCTAGAGGTGTTTTTCAATACTTCATTACATTTACTGATGACTTCAGTAGATATGGCTATGTGTATCTAATGAGACACAAGTCAGAATCCTTTGAAAAGTTCAAAGAATTCAAGAATGAAGTACAGAATCAACTCGGTAAAAGTATTAAGATTCTTCGATCAGAATAAGGAGGTGAATACTTAGACCGAGAATTCCTTGATCATCTAAAGGAGTGTGGTATAGTATCACAGCTCACTCCGCTGGGTACGCCTCAATGGAATGGTGTATCCGAAAGGAGGAATAAAACCTTGTTGGACATGGTTTGTTCGATGATGAGTCTAGCTGACCTTCCTTCTTCATTTTGGGGACATGCATTATTGAGTGCTGCATTTACACTTAACCGTATTCCATCTAAATCGGTTAAAAAGGACACCATATGAGATATGGACTGGGAAGCGTCCCATATTGTCTTTTATGAGAATTTAGGGTTGTGAGGCTTACGTGAGACGTTAAGCATCAGATAAACTTGACCCCAAAACCGACAAGTGCCTTTTGTATGATACCGTAAAGGGTATTATTTCTATAATCCTCTAGAGCACAAAGTGTTTGTGGCTCGGAATGCTATTTTTCTAGAAAGAGTGTCTACTTCTAGAAGAATCAGTGGGAGGAAAATAGAACTCGAAGAAGTTCGAGATATAGAGGCTGAGATGGAACAAGGACAGGATCCGCAAGTTGTTGTGGATGAGAATCCTGTACCTGTAACACATGAACCGCGTAGGTCAGATAGGATTCGGTATGAGCCTGAGAGATACAGATTTCTCATAACTCATACTAGAGATGTGATGCTCATAGGTGAGGATGAGCCCACTTCCTATCAGCTGACTATTACGGGTCTTGACTCCAAGAAGTGGCTTGAAGCTATGAATTCGGAAATGGAATCCATGTATCAAAACAAGGTAAGGAACTTATTTGATCCACCAGAACGGGTAAAACCTATATGATGCAAATGGGTCTTTGTGAAAGACCGACATGGATGGTAATGTGATTATCTTTAAAGGGCAATTGGTTGCGAAAGGTTTCAAGCAAGTTCGTGGTATTGACTATGATGAAACTTTCTCACTAGTCGCCATGGTTAAATCCATCTGGATTCTTTTGGCTATAGCCGCATACCATGATTATGAGATATGGCAAATGGATGTCAAAACCGCTTTCCTTAATGGAAAATTTTTGTGGATGTGTACTTGACACAACCTGAAGGTTTTGTCGATCCAGAGTATGCTAGTATGGTATGCAAGTTGCAAAGGTCCATTTGTGGACTAAAGCAAGCTTCTAAGAGTTGGAATCTTCGTTTAAGTTAAGTAATCAAAGAGTTTGGTTTCATCAAAAATGAAGATGAACAATGTGCTTACAAGAAGGTTAGTGGGAGCACTATTGTTTTCTTGATGTTATATGTTGACGACATTCTGCTTATTGAGAATGATATTCCGACACTAAAATCTGCAAAGACTTGGTTAGGAAAGAATTTCTCAATGAAGGACTTAGGAGAAGCTACCTAAGTGTTAAGCGTAAAGATCTATAGAGATAGATCCAAAAGGGCTTCTCGGACTAAGTCAGAGTACATATGTTGACAGGGTGCTAAAGGAGTTTAGCATGCAAGATTCCTAGAAGGTTTTCTTGCCCATGTCACAAGGCATATCTCTGTGAAAGAGTCAATGTCCAAGTATGACTAAGGTGAGAGAGTGGATGAGTTAGATCCCTTATGCTTCTGCAATAGGATCTATCATGTATGCCATATTATGTACTCGACCGAATGTCGCTAATGCTTTGAGTGTCACAAGCAGATGCCAATCTAATCCCGGTGAAAGTCACTGGACAGCAGTTATATATCCTTAAGTACTTGAGAAGCACTAAGGATGCATTCCTGGTTCACGGAAGCGTTAGTGGGCTTGTTGTAAAGTGTTACAAAGATGCTAGCTTCCAAACAGACGGGGATTATTTTATATCGCAATCAGTTTATGTGTTTTGCTGGAAGAGTTCCAGGCAAGATACAGTTGCCGACCCTACAACTGTGGCTATACAAAGTTCCGTTTGAGAACTATGTAGCAGATTTTCTGACTGAGCCTCTCACACAGCGTAAGCATGATGGTCATGCTGGATCCACATGTATGAGATATATGGATGATTGGCTTTAGTGCAAGTGGGAGATTGTTAGTGTAATATGCCCAAAAGCCAATCATGGACGATTAGTTGTTGTCATGTATACACATTAAGGTTATTCCAATAAGTATCGTTTATGAGATAAACGCTTGCACATACTTATAACCCTAGAATATTTCATATTCTTAAATGTCCCTAGTCGATTATTATTACGGATGGGTTGTAATAATAAATTAAGACTAGCGTATGTTGAGAATTGCATATGTGATATGAATTCTACATACGGGTACAAGTTGGAGAACTTGTGGACTGGACCGACCCACATAAGAACACTACATGGAACGTTATATGTATGTCATTAGTGTTTCTTATGGATGTATTGTCCTTCGACCTAAGATCGTCAAGGTATCCAACATATGAATCATGTGCTTTGATATTATTCCTAGTCACCTGTAACTGGGTGGACATAAGGGTAATCATTTGGTATATGACGAGTATGTAGTGGGTTTTGATTGATCAAGACGGGATTCGTTCGACCCATATAACGGGTATATTATCATATGGTTTCTTGATAGAGTTGAACTGTTAAATGCATGGCCATGCTCGGATTAGGTGATATGGTGATATCACGGGTTTCTGTTTTATACAGTTAACTCGGGGATCAAGAAACATAGATTAGACACATACGAGATTGGCATATTCCATGTCTCGCGTTTGATCTAGATAATGGGACGAAGGGATGATGACATATTTCGAGGCATAGAGAATCAGTACTGATCTTGTCGTTCGGGTAGCAATGATGTGTTGCTAAACGTCGCTCTTTGCTTATAATTGTAAAATGAGTTTTTACAATTATTGTCGGACGTTGCAAGTTCCTACAGGGTCACACACATAGAACCGTTGATTTGAGCAGTTGGTTGAACCATGGTTGGACCATGGTTGGACCGGGTGCAGTTGGACCGTGGTTGGACCATGGTTGGACCAGGGTCGGTTTTGGATCAATAATTAGTTGAATTATTGACCAGAGATCAGACCTTACGGTGTGTGTTGTGCTGGAAAGTCTAGTGGAGGCATTATCATGTCTTGACATGATTAAGTGGGAGATGGGCCATGGTTGGCCATTACTTCCACTAACCTATGTCTTCATTTGGCATATGAATGATCTGATCATCCTCCTTCCTCTCTTGGTGTTCTCTGAACTTTTTGAGTCTTGAGAGCCTTGAGAAAAACACTCACCTTCAGCTTCTTCATCCTTTGTGAAAGAAAGAAGAACACAAACACCACAAAACACACAGCCCCGGTTTTTTTGTTGCTAGCACATCAGTCCGGGAGTGCTCGAGGCTTGTTTCGTATGACGATTCCAAGCCGATCACGGTTCATGTGGATACCGTAGAGGAGCCAGGCCGTTGTCTTGCTCTTGCTGATTCCTTCCAGCTATTAGGTGAAAGATCCTAATCTTCCAGGTACGGAATTTTTGTTATACGGTTTTACTGCTTCACATGTGGTTCTTGGTTGTTTCCGTTGCTTCCGCTGCGTGTTGTGCATATTATGAATGTCATAATCACTCTAGGTAAACTTACAACTGCCAGCCCTGGTCTCCTTCCTCGGGTTTAGCACTTCTTCTCCACTGATTTGCTTGACTCTGCCTCCTTCCTCCTCTTATATTCATCTGCTATTGCTTCTGGTTCCTTTCTTGGTGCTTCCACGGTGTTCCTACAGAGTTTCTGCCTTAGAAAGTATTTTCTAGGTTTGGAGAAGTATAGTTTCTCTAAGCCACAAAAGCTTATAGGTGTGTGTGTGTAAAAAAATGTTGAGTCCTTTGCAATGTGTGTTAGGGGTCCTGTTTATAGTGTTCTGGGTAGGCTAGGGGAATAGACCTGCTTAATGGTGAAGATTAGGCCCGAAAATTTGGTCCAAAACCGCGTAGGATCGAAAAAGAAACAAAAATCGAAAAAATCGGGGATTCTGGAGGGTGATGACTGCCATTGCCGACGGTCATCCACGGCATGACCGCCACTGCCGGCGGTCATGGGTGGATGCCCGCCGGCAGGCGGCGGTCGTCGCGTGATGACCGCCGGTCACCCTGCGTTTCCCTGGTTCTTTCCTTTTCGAGCTCCCGTTCCCCCTAATTTAGGTCTAATTCGATCCTACCGCGTAATCAAACCTTATTTAACCCAGAATTACTCAATTACTTGATCACCACTCCCCTAAATCAATTACTATTTGATTAATTACATACTAATTACCTAAATCATACCAAAAACACCAAATTGTTGGAACTAATGCCTCCTTGTTTCATATAGGTTTTGATATTGACAAACTATTCAGGAAACAAAAAGAAATGAATTGAAATGAAGGCAAATCAATCTTCAAGCAAAGGATCAAAGTGAAAGAGCACAAGATTGAAGAGCCAAGAAAGAAGAGTTAGGAACACAAATTGTACAAGGTATAACACTCAAATTTTCTAGGATATTGGCTCAAAAATAAGATAAAGTTTTCTCATGCATCACATAACATATTTCCAAGCATAAAAATTTTTTGAGTATCATAAACATCGATGTTGTGGTTTCCAACATCGATGTTTCTGCCTTTGAACAATTCTTCAAAAACAGGCAGTAGGCTCAGAACATCGATGTTGGAATCCCAAACATCGTTGTTCTTGGCTTCAACCTTTTTCCAAAAATTGGCAGAAGACTCAGAACAACGATGTTGGAATCCTAAACATCGATGTTCTCATGACCGTTGCATTTGAAAAAAATCAAAACATCGATGTTCTATGTGTCAACATCGATGTTCCATAATGGTCAGTTTTAATTTGATTCTGTCGAACCAAAATAACATCGATGTTCTTCAATGGTCAGTTTTAATCGTTTTTCACATAAGCAAAATAATATCGATGTTGCCTTTGAAACATCGATGTTCTTCAAATTGGTTCATAAACTCATTTTTCACAGAAGCAAAATAACATCGATGTTGGTTTTCAAAACATTGATGTTCTTCACATGATGCCTTAAAGGATTTTACACAGAATCAAAATAACATCGATGTTGGGATGGAGAACATCGATGTTTTAGTTACCGTTAGTCTACAAAATCAAATTTACTGGACAAAACATCGATGTTGAGCCTTAAAACATCGATGTTATGGCCGTTATTTCTGACAACTTTTCATTACCCACTATGTCTTGTTTAAAGATGTTTTCTTGAGTGGATCCAAACGGCCATACATGTTTTCAGAGCTATAAATTATTGATTTACAACTCTGATTAATGTGGAATCAACTCTCTACATTTAAGCATTCATTTCATACATTCATCAAACTTTTATTGAGCCAATATCCTATTGAGGTTTAGAGAGCTGCCTTTTAGAGCTTTACTTGTGTACTCATATCTGCTCTTTGAGAGAGTTCTTTGTTTGAGTGATTGAATTATATATTCATACACCTTAAGGGAGGTTAGTTCCCTTGTTGAGATTCATAGGAAGAGGGTATATCTTCTTGTGTGAGAAGTCTTGAAGTGAGGTATCTTCAAGCAAGAGTGTTGAGGTTCATGTGAGTTGAACTCTCAGGTTTAGGATTCTTGTGATTAGAATTCCTAGGTTGTAAACGGTTTGTTAAGCACCCGTAAGCATAACACTAGATGGTGAAATCTTCAAGTGAGACTTGAAGGACTGGATTAGCCACAAATTAGTTGTGTGTGAACCAGTATAAAAATCCTTGTGTCCTTCAATCTTTCAATTCCGCAATTATTTCCTGCTTATTTCGTTTTAATTCGATAAACGCTATTCACCCCCCCTCTAGCGTAGGGCTATTGCTCTAACAATTGGTAGCGGAGCCTAACTCTCTGAAGACTTAGCCGTTTGAGAGGAAATTTTCTATGGCTTCTTCAAGTTATTTGTATGCAGGAATCGCTAAAGGACAATCCACTACCCGTGCACCGTTCTTTGGCGGGACAAATTACGCATATTGGATGTAAAGGATGAAAATTTTCATCCAAACCAATAATTTCGCAGCTTGGCTGGTGATAAAGAATGGTGTTCAAGTCCCAACAAGGACGGAAGCGGGGTACAACGTAGATGACATCCAATAAATCGAGAGCAACTCCAAGGCAATTCACATGCTCCAATGTGCGGTCAATCGGAATGACTATCAAATAATCTCACGCTGCGCAACATCCAAGGAGATGTGGGATATGCTGGGAATCATCTATGAGGAAACCGACAGCAAGAAAAATGAGACCGTCAACCTCTGCCTCATGGCAAAAGAAGAATCTCCGCAAGAGGTAAGTACATCTCACTCATATGAAGATTACACATTTGATGAGTTGCAAAGCGCATTTAATGAATTGTATAGTAAATTCATTTCTATCTCAAATGTTAATAAGAACTTAAAGAAACAAAACAAGACCTTAGAAAATAATGTAGAATCACTATCAAATGATAAAAATAAATTGTCAAGTGAAAATGATAAGCTTGAAGGAGAAAAGCATGCACTTAATATGTCTTACAACGAACTAAATGAGAAGATAACTTCTAATGTATGTGCTTGTGTTGTACTTGGAAAAGAGAATGAATCTCTTAAGTGTCAAGTTGATGATTTGAAAAAAACATTAGAGAAATTTACAAATGGCACAGATGGTCTTAATCTTCTCCTAGGACAACAAAGAAGTCCAACACAAAAAGAAGGATTAGGTGCATCTAATGTGTCAAATGATGTCAAACCTGTTGTGCTTAATGCTAAGACACATAAACGTGGTGTTTCGTCTTCTACTCATAACACAAGATCACACATTCATCACAGAAGGTCATATGCTCAAAATGCCAAACCAAATGCAAGTAGTGGAAGAACACACTATGCTAAATTGTATGCCTACAATGTTAGATCAAATACTAATGATGCAAGACCACATGTACACAACGCTAAAAATGAAAGTTCTCACTATACTAAACCTAGGAAACATTCGGCTCAATTTAGGAAAAACAAGATTATACCTAAGGAAGACAAGTATAATAGATTGCATAAACATAGGCAATATGGTACCTATAACCAACCTAGAAGAATGCACAATCCAAACGTTATTTGCCACTATTGTAATAGGATAGGACACATTGCCCCGGTATGTTTTACTAGGCATAGACATTGGGCTCAAGATGAGGTCCATCATCGGCATGTTTCTAACCACCAAGGACCCAAAAAGATTTGGGTACCAAAATCCTTTTGATTTGTTTTGCAGGTATGCTTGAAGGCATCAAGTGTACTTTGGTACCTTGATTGCGGATGCTCCAAGCAAATCACCAAAGAAGCATCCAAGTTCTTGAAAGTGGTCCCACTTGTTCGATTTCGATAGAAGTGCGAGTCTAAGTGATAGTGCAAAACCGAACCAAGTGGTGAAAACATCGATGTTTAACAAGAAACATCGATGTTCTGTGAATTTCAGCTCACCTGATTTTCCAACCAGTAGCTGGAAAACATCGATGTTTTGTGATCAACATCGATGTTCCCATGAGAGCTGCCAAGCCACAAATCGAGCATGCACATCGATGTTTTGTGTCAAACATCGATGTTAGGTAAGAACCTTATTTTTCCAGTAGTCTTTAAACATCGATGTTCATTTTCTACACATCGATGTTATTCTTACCAAGCTGTTTAAAATTTCTATCCAGTGGTTAAAAACATCGATGTGTAAGTTGTGATCATCGATGTTCTGCCATTGCTGTCATTACTAGTGCTTGAAAGTAAGTTAATTTTTCACATAAAGTTAGAAAATTTAGGTAGCGTACTCATGTCTCGGGAAGAATATTCAGATCTCTTTCAATTTAAGCCAAGCATGTAGTTAGTGTATAATTGATCAAATTAAGAAACACTAGCTTGTTTGATGAACATTCACATGGAAGAACTTTATGTCATACACATGCTGAAAGTATAAAAACTTTTATTGATTATAAAGATTAAGTACAGCTGCTGGATCTTAAAACACACACACACACTCGATTACATCATTTATATTACAATCACACATATATTTAAAGACATATCTACCTATTATAATCTTAACGATTCGGTACAGCTGTTACAGTGAAGCCATTAGGAGTATTAACTATATTAACCCTAATGCTATGATTCCAAGCAAACCACATTCCACCTGAATTGTTCTGGCCAGGAAGCTCGAACCGATGTGTTGGTGGAAAGCGAAGAGGAATAACTCCATTGTCTCCAGTTTGCTGCCATTGAGTCTCAGTAAGCAGAACCATATTTGGTTTATATTGGTTCTTCAGGTCTCGTAGGGTTCGAACAAAATCTTGGGAGCATGCTGTGATACCTCTGCAGTTCCACACCAGAAGGCGAACCTTTGGCCAAGTGGGGGCTATTCCAGCTGCTCGAGGAACGCTCTGAGCTGTCATTGTAATCTAGTAACGACTGCTCTCGTTCAAAGTCTGGTAGGTTGGTTCCAACTGAAGCTCCTGAAACCTGTCAGAGATAAAGAACATTGTGGAATTAGTCGTACCATAGTAGGAAGCTCGCAGGGTTTGTTGATGTTCCAGGAAGATGATCTCTTCCGTAGGGGTGTCAAAGAATCGGGACGAATAAACCTCGTCTACGAAGACAAGACGAGGAATTCTTGCTAGTTCCTCTGGCAATGGTCCTTGGTGCTCATTTACGATACTGAAGGCCAACTGATTTCTCCTACCTACGCTTGCACCCTCAACAAAAAAGACAGTGGAAGGGGAAGGCATTCTTGCTTTTGATATTTTTTTTTTTTTGCTAACTCTCTTTTTGAATTTGGCTTATAAATTTTCTGTAGTTAATGAGCCCTAACGTATGTCTACTTATAGAAACACAATTGCATTGCCTTTTCTCTCAGAAGGTGACCCCTACCAATTTCTGAAGTGTCTAGAAGTGTTCAGGAGGTGACCCCTACCTATCTTTAGAGTGTTGATGTGGTCAATCCTGCAAGTGCACAGAATCGTCGTGGTACTCAAGGTCGTATCCACAGAGACTAGGCAAGATATTAGATGATTCAATCTAATGGCTAAGAAAATAAATGAAGAGAAATAATATCGGAATTGAAGATTGATAAGAAAGCAAATATTGAATTGAATGCAAAGAGAAGAGAGAGTAGAAATGACAATGAAAATGATAATCAAAGTAGCAATGATAAAAGGCCTAGATCATTCGGGAATTCACCGCCCTTCCTTTGCTATGGATCAATGTACTATTGAAAGCTGCATCCAAACACATGAATTTTGATGGGTAGCAACCTATAATGAAACTATCCGCTTTCGCTAGTCTAGTCTCGTCTCAAAGAGTCACCTAATCACTTTCGTCAATTAGATTACCTCTAGGAGCAATGAAGTTCGTTGTTGCTACTGATTCCACGATAACCTAAACCCTTTCAGCATTTAGATTAGAGATGATTGATGATTTTCGGATAATAGACTTCTCCTCTCGGTACTTCACCTATTACCTAAAAGTTGCAATAAAGCTGGCCACTTCCTTAAAGCAAGAAATAAGCTCACAACAATCAATCAAAATTACTTTGTGAATGAATTGCAACAAATGGTACATCAAACCATAGCAAATTTAGGGTAGGCTACATCCCTATGATCTAGAATGAAAAATTAGTTCATGAATGAACTTGAAACAACAAATGAAAATGGGAAAGACATGGTTTCCTCACAACAATCTCAAAAGAAAATGAAAGGAAAACAACTTGAGCAGATTTTTTTGGTTTCAAGGTGTGTGAATGTGTTGCTCCTCCCCCTTCAGCTCTCACCCTTTTATAGTGCTTCTTCACTAGTTGGATAGCTTGGAGATGACATACTTTAGGGTCCTTTAGCTACCAAATTCGTGCTGGAAAGGGCCTCAATGGTGGAGGCATTGCTGGTGGGGTGGTTGTAATGGATGGGTTGTCACTTGCCTTTCCACCCTAGCATGAATATTCCTTCTCTTTTGCATGTGCTGATGGTTGAGCTTTCTTTCCAGGAAATTATGTTGCTTTCTAGGCTGTTTTATTCTCCTTGAATGCCTTCCAAGTCGTCCAATTTGATTATCCAACAAAGCATGTCCTTTGGTTGCCATGATGCTCTTCTAGAAGGGGTCACATGATTGGCAACATATGACCCGAGACTTGCAAGCACTTTTGGAACCTGTAGACAGCCGAATTAGACTTTGAGATATTCTACAAAGTTGTAGATAATTCCTTTATCTTTCTTTTCATATAAAGAACTCCAAAATTGGACTTGTGTAGTAGGAGTTATGATGAAAACACCGAGGCAGGGTCGGTGGCCAGTGCAGGATTCCTGCACGCCTGGACTGAATTGAATTAATTACTGCTCCTAATCCACAAGGCCAAAAATTATGAACTTTATATCACTGGAAAGATATGGATGTCTACTTTCATCTCCAACTGGTTTCATGTTAATTGGACTTCTGAGGCGTCTGAAATCGGCCAAAGAGTGAACTGTGCTCAAGTTTCTGCCCGGTTTCCAGTTTTGGCCGAAATTGATCGTTCTCGGTAGCGAAGAGGGACGATTTTACACCTGAAAACATAATTGTTAGTTCAAGCAATTTATTCAACAATAAAACAAAGAAAGATAAGTAAATGCATGATTTTTATTCAAAATAATAATAATAAAGAAGTTTTCATGCCTTTAATACTATGTGAAATATGTGCACATCAAATACCCTCACACCTAAACTTTTGCTTGTCCCCAAGCAAAACAAATCTTAACCATGGTGAAAATGATATGCACTGATTTCTTTTCTCAATTCTGATCCAATGTGACTTGCTTATAATTAACTTGTTCCGTAGACTAAATAGAGACATGTAGATCAAAAGTAAATCAAGGCACTTTACTCAGCTAAGTTTAACAAAGAAGTCAAAGATCAAATTTCCGCACAGGATTATACTAGTCAGTCCTTCTTTGGTATGCTCTTGATCAATAAGAGGTGTTTGAACATCCCATATGCACATCCAAGGTTTCCACTTCCACTAATGGACACAATTCTTGAACTTAAGATCATTAGGTCTTTAAGGGTTGTAATGGGGCAGGGTCGGTGTATCAACAAGGGGTAAAGGTAGACAAAGTATCTGTTGAAGTTGTGCATCAAATTTCCTCCTAAAGTTGAATTTCCTTTTGCTTCATACTGACTGTGATGTTGTCTTCAGATCTCTTTTTTTTCTTTTTTTCTTTTTTTTTTCAATAGCTATCATACGCTTGTGTTTGTTAGATTTTGATGAACTACAGCGATGACCACAATGTAGTGAAGAAATGCAAAAGACCCCCGTATGTTGGTGGGATTAGTTGCATGACTGCAAATTTTGTTCTCCTCCTTGCAGCAAGTTCAGTCAACTTTATTTCAATGAGCAATACTAGTAATAGGAGGTTAGACATCATCAACTTAACAGATAAAAGGGTAGGATAAATCAAGGAAAATTATGCTGATCAGGCACATGATGGTCACTTAATTGGCTACTAAGGGCTGAAAGATGGTTGATGTGGGTATAGAAGAAAACATTTGACCATCATACTAGGCTCAAAGTGGTGAACTAGGGATAATGTGATCACGGGTTGGCCAAGGTTTATATGTGGTGAAATTCAAGGATGGCCTAACTCATTTCTCAAATCAAAGTTGTTTCTAAATTTCGTCTTGGTAAAAACGATGGATGTGTTCTAGAACTGTGCAATTAAATGCAATTGAAACACCTCAATTAATTTTTAAAAAGCTAAGAGCAAATCAAATCCTTAGGACATCTTCCTAGTGATCTTGTTTAGAAATCCAAACTTGTCTTTTATCAAACCAATATGAGCTAGGTGACTTGAAAACTTTTATCACAATGTCTCTTTATAGGCCATATAAGGAACAAATTCAATCCAATCGACAAAGTCCTATTGTTTCAGAATTGATCAAGAAGAGTAAAGGCGTGAATGGAAAAACAAAACAAATGCAAAACAACAAATGCAATCTTTTCCTCAATGAATTGAAATGCAATCTGAATAAAAAGAAAAATTCAAAACTTAATGAGAAAGAATAGAATGATAAGGTGAATGACAAGATGCATAACAACTAGCTTATCAAATTATGTTTTGAAGCATTGAATATATAAATTTAAAAGTTTGAGTTTAGGAATGCTTCTCTATTTGACGTGAAGTCATCATGCTCCTTGGTTTCAGCCACTTGATCTTCTTTCCTTCTCTTTCCTCAGGTTGCCTCCCGAATAGCGCTTCTTTAACGTCTTTTAGCTGGACACCCTCCCTGTTCAGGTGGTTGGAGGGTTCTGGAGAGATTGAATTCCTCTGAGAACGTCCATGGTAGGCTGATAGATTTTTACCTTTTTACGATAGACCATGAACGGACTGATTCTGTCACCTCCAATCTCCATTTCCCCACGAGGGAAACATCGAAGAATGGTGAATGGACCTGTCCACTTGGATCGCCTCTTTTCCCAGAAAACGACTGGGCCTCCCTTCTTGAAGATACGTTTGGTGTTTTGCTCATTGTTCCTTTTTGGGGGCTTCTCCTTGTAAACCATGGTACTACTGTTCACATCCAAATGCACCCCGCTCAATCTTCTGGGAAGAATTTGTGCAAGACCATCAGCTCCTGTTTGAGGGGTAGCCCATTGCTGTCGGACAGGCTGCTGGATAAGCTGCTGGATAGGCTGTTGGATATGCTGCTGGACAGGCTGAGTTTGTTGCCTTAAGTTGATGCCGTCATCAATAGTGTCAAACTTGCAGCAGGTGTCGAAGTCCAATTCTGGTTTAGTGGCATTGGGCATATTGAAGTTCATCGTTTTTTCTCCAACTCTTAGTGTCACTCTTCTTTCCTCAACATCAATCAATGCTCTGGTCGTGGCAAGAAACGGCCGCCCTAAAATGATGGGTGTGTGGGCATCCAACGACATATCCGTGATCACAAAATCAACGGGAACAAAAAGGTCACCAACCCTCACAGGCACATCTTCTAATACTCCCACAGGATGCACAAGTGAGCGGTCAGCAAGCTGGATTTTCATCCTTGTGGTCTTCATGTTCCCAAGATCCATACCTTGAGTGATGGAAAGTGGCAGTAGGTTGACACTTGCTCCTAAGTCGCATAGTGCCCCTTCAATCTTCTTGCTCCCTACATGACATGGTATTGTAAAGCTTCCTGGGTCTGGGCATTTCTTGGGCGGCAGATGTTGAATTAGAGTGCTCCCCTGGGCTATCATAGTGAATTGCCCTTCCAATTTGGCCTTGTAGTATACTTCTGGATATGGGAGTGGAGGTTGATATGGTTTGACAATCTGGGGGTGTTTCTCTGCCTTCTTCGTGCCTACAGGCTCAGCGTCAGACTCAGCCTGTGTCTGAACTATCTGTTCCAAGCTGGATGTTGATGTTGTCTGTTCCACAACATCAGGCTGTCTTGGTGTTGTAGCCCTTAACTCCTCTTCACTACGAAGTGTCACAGCATTGCATTGTTCAATCCTCGGGTCCTCCATTGGTTTCCCTGGAAGGGTTCCTTGTTGATTAGTAGACATCGAGGCTTGTTGCGCAATCTGATTTTCGAGGATTTTGTTGTGTGCCTTGATTTGGGAAATCTCCTCCATGATAGTCTTGAACATGGTGACCATATCGGGTTGAGAATTGTGTTGGTTGCCTTGGTAATGTTGTTGCCCTTGGTATGCTTGTTGGTATGGCTTCATTGGTTGAGGGTATTGGTTCCCTCCTTGCTGATTGAAGTAGTTGGGCTGTCTATTGATGTAATTCACTTCCTCCAAATAGAGTTTTGGGCACTCATTGAAGTGATGAGGCCCGCTGCAAGCTTCACATTTCAGAATTGTCTCCAGTGCACTTGATGATGATGCCTTTGCAAGTTTTGTGTTCATCTCCTTGATTTGATGTTGCAAGGAAGCAATGGTTGCCTCCAACATTTGCACCTTGTCAACTTGCAATACTCCATGGTGGTTTCGGCTTGTGCTTTCATCCGCCAAGTTCTCCATTAGTTGGCAAGCCTCCGGATAGATTTTTGACATGAAGTTTCCACCGGCTATAGAGTTCATGGTGGACTGCCCGGTTGGTGTAGCTCCATCATAGAATGTGTTTAACAACACAGGAGGATGGATCATGTGAGTTGGGCATCTTGCAATGAGGTCTTGGTATCTCTCCCATGCATCTTTGAGAGACTCGTCGGGCCTTTGCTTGAAGGTTAGAATTTCTCCTCGAAGTTGAGTGACTTTAGAAGATGGGAAGAATTTCTTCAAGAAAGCGGACTGGAGTTGGTCCCAAGTGGTGATGCTATTCGGTGGGAGGCTAGAAAGCCATTTTTGTGCCTTGTCTCGCACCGAATATGGGAATAGGCGGAGCCTTTTTGCATCTTCGCTACACCCATTAATCCTGAAAGTGTCACAATAAGAAAAAAAATTATGTAAGTGTTGGTGAGGATCTTCAAATGGAGTTCCAGCAAAGGTGTTTTGCTGAACCATGGAGATTAGGCTCGGTCTAAGTTCATAGTGTGCCGATTCTATGGCTGGTTGGGCTATTCCGAATCTTGGCATGCCGGCTTGGCGAGCTAATAATTCGTTCATGGGCACTGTGTTGAGTTCATTTCCATCCGCCATGGTTGTTGGCAGACTTGATGGTTCTTCTTGTTGTTTAGATTTTGCTTTGAACAACCTTTCGGGTTCTGACGTAAATTCGAGCCTTCGGCTTTTGCTTTGGGTGTTATGGGTCATGCACCCTAAATACCTGAAACTTAGAGAAAAGGTGAACAAGAGAAAAGGCCAGTTAGATAGAACCTAAAATTACTTGACGCTAGTCCCCGGCAACGGCGCCAAAAACTTGATGTGGTCAATCCTGCAAGTGCACAGAATCGTCGTGGTACTCAAGGTCGTATCCACAGAGACTAGGCAAGATATTAGATGATTCAATCTAATGGCTAAGAAAATAAATGAAGAGAAATAATATAGGAATTGAAGATTGATAAGAAAGCAAATATTGAATTGAATGCAAAGAGAAGAGAGAGTAGAAATGACAATGAAAATGATAATCAAAGTAGCAATGATAAAAGGCCTAGATCATTCAGGAATTCACCGCCCTTCCTTTGCTATGGATCAATGTACTATTGAAAGCTGCATCCAAACACATGAATTTTGATGGGTAGCAACCTATAATGAAACTATCCGCTTTCGCTAGTCTAGTCTCGTCTCAAAGAGTCACCTAATCACTTTCGTCAATTAGATTACCTCTAGGAGCAATGAAGTTCGTTGTTGCTACTGATTCC
>JAKUCV010003751.1:57559-69078 GCA_028386065.3 Turnera subulata
CGTGATGCTTTTTATCCCCCTCAAGGAGAGCACCTTCACCAATTCATGAATTGGTGAAGGTGCTCTCCTTGAGGGGGATAAAAAGCATCACGTCCCGAGTTCGAATCCCTAGTGCTGCAGCATGGTAAAGGATTTAATCGAGCGGAGGGAGTGATGTAACAATACCTGGATTTGGTGGGTCCCTCGGGGGGAGGGCCTTTGTGAAGGCGCCTTTTTTGTGAAGGCCCTCTCCCCGAGGGACCCACCAAACCAAGGTATTGTTACATCACTCCCTTCGCCCGATTAAATCCTTTACCATGCTGCAGCAGGACGTGATTCGAACTCGGGACGTGATGCTTTCTAATCCTTTACCTTGGTTTGGTGGGTCCCTCGGGGAGAGGGCCTTCACAAAAAAGGCGCCTTTTTTTTTTTACCTATTCCAAAACGACGTAGTTTCATTAGAAACCATGTTAAACCTCGCGTTTCACCCCGATCTCGAATCCGTTTTCCACGGGACCCAAACCATGAACAATACCAACTCAAAATTGATATTTCCAAGGCATAATAATTTATTTCCATAACCAAAAATCCGAAAATTCCACAAGGGTAAAATTGGAATAAATCCCGAAAATTTCGAAAAATCAAATTATGAAAATCCGGGGCGTTACAAGCTCTCACCCTTTTATAGTGCTTCTTCACTAGTTGGATAGCTTGGAGATGACATACTTTAGGGTCCTTTAGCTACCAAATTCGTGCTGGAAAGGGCCTCAATGGTGGAGGCATTGCTGGTGGGGGTGGTTGTAATGGATGGGTTGTCACTTGCTTTTCCACCTTAGCATGAATATTCCTTCTTTTTGCATGTGCTAATGGTTGAGCTTTCTTTCCAGGAAATTATGTTGCTTTCTAGGCTGTTTTATTCTCCTTGAATGCCTTCCAAGTCGTCCAATTTGATTATCCAACAAAGCATGTCCTTTGGTTGCCATGATGCTCTTCTAGAAGGGGTCACATGATTGGCAACATATGACCCGAGACTTGCAAGCACTTTTGGAACAGAGTGAACTGTGCTCGAGTTTCTGCCCGGTTTCCAGTTTTGGCCGAAATTGATCGTTTTCGGTAGCGAAGTGGGACGATTTTACACCTGAAAACATAATTGTTAGTTCAAGCAATTTATTCAACAATAAAACAAAGAAAGATAAGTAAATGCATGATTTTTATTCAAAATAATAATAATAAAGAAGTTTTCATGCCTTTCATACTATGTGAAATATGTGCACATCAAGTGTCATGAACAACGTTCAGAAGAAGGCCCCTTCAAACTGCTTCGATTTTCAAGAATCTCCTTTTTGAGACACTTGCCAATTCATTTATTACTAACATCCAATTTTTCAGATAATCAAACATCTACTTTGTTGAAAAACCTGGCCTAAACTGCATTATTGATTCATCACGGGATCTACTGTCTGATTAGTTGAGCATCAGAGGCAACCAAAGTCCAACTGACAAGACATTTTCTCGAGCCCGGTGTATTTACGACAAGGAGATACTTCCTCATTCCGGGAGGATAGAAATCCAAGAAAATATTTCTTGGTGGCAGATAGGCTTCCTTACTATCTCTTAAATTTGATGCATATGTTTTTATCTTAACAAAGCTTGTATCTTTCGTTGCTAATTCGGGCACCCGAGGCTCGTCTAACTATGTTTTGCAGGTACCCCTCACTAAGGCCAAAACACAGGGGGAACAAAAATCTGGTGGAACCAAAAACATCGATGTTGTTACCATACACATCGATGTTTGAACAATTCGGATTGAAGAAAAATTGGACCAGTGGCCGGAAAACATCGATGTTCAAAGTCCAACATCGATGTTTAGTCAAAAGAACCATCATATTTCGTCCAGAGAACAATCAAGCCATCAATCAAAACGAAATAACATCGATGTTGTGTATCACAACATCGATGTTCAGGTAAGTCTTCAAAACTCATTGATGTTTGCACTATTTCTCTTAAATTTTTTTAAATTTCCGAAGGTCCAAAACATCGATGTTTTGAGGACCAACATCGATGTTTGACCATTCTGCTTAAACATCAAATTCGGCAGAGTACATAAAACATCGATGTTTCCTCTAAAAACATCGATGTTTGAACCGTTGCAGATTCAAAAATATAGCCATTGAGCTATGCGGGTTTTTCGGCCGACCGTTGAAAACATCGATGTTATTTTTAGAACATCGATGTTACGCTGACTGAGCATCATCAAACATCGATGTTTCATAGGCCAACATCGATGTTTAACGGATATTTTTCAAAAAAATAGCCGTTGGAGCATAGCAACGGCTACCCAACGGCTACTTTTCCGAGCCTTACTATATAAACCGTGCCTCTTTTTTTTTACTCCTCACTGTGTAAACTTCTGAACAATCATTATCATCTCCATTCATCCCTTTACAAACACAAAATTCCTTTCATTTCTTCCTTCTATAATGGCTGGTGATAAACGTAGTTCTAAGGGGAAGCACGTGGCTCATGAACATCAAACCAAGAAAAAGGGTGGATCCTCAAGTGCTCCTCACAAATTCTCTGTGGCCAACTCAGAAATTTGGTTTAGTTCCAAAGATGAACTTACACACTACAAATCCTTCTACGCAAACCGAGCCATCGCTTCTCCTCAGTATCTTCCAGCAGATTACCCACAGAAGAAGCAATTTGCCAATCTTGAACGTCACTTACGGGAATCCCGTCTCTGGGACTTTGTGACACGGAAGCAATACCATTTCAATCCAAACTACATCCGCGCTTTCTACACCACCCTTCATCGTGATGGTGATTTCCTCTCGGCCAGTGTTAATGGGAGACGCTTTCAGGTGACATTGGAGCAGTTCGGACAGATTGCAGGCCTACCTGCCCAAGGCGATGATATCGTGACTTATAGAGGTGATCATTTCCTCACTCTCCATGAAACCCAGCTGCTATCTGATCTCGGTTTCACTGAAGTGCGCCGTAATCGCTCCAATCAGCCAAACATTCACTCAATCAACCCGGAGTACAGAGTGCTTTTCTATTTGCTTACTCGGGTGATCAAACCCAGGGCTGGGAATCACACCAACTTCACGATTGAGGACGAAAAAGTTCTGCACGCCATTCTTCACGGAGCTCCGATCAATTGGGCACGATTTGTGCTCATGCACATGGCCGAGCACACTTCCAACAACCATCCTCTTCCCTATGCCTTTTTGGTTGTGGATATTTGTTTGAGTGCAGGACTGACTCCCTTTGAAGGACCTCAAACTCCTCACACAAAGCTTTGGGCAATTAACGATGCCACTTTTCACACGAGCCCATCCGAGGAAGTCCCGAGGCCTACACAAGAAGCAGTTCCTCCACTACTAGCTCTTCCAGCACCAGCTCCTTCACCTCCTGCCGCTACACTTGACTCAACTGCCGCCACTCTCCGTAGCTTGGGAAGATCCATTGACAGAATCGACTTGGAGGTTCAAAGGCAAGGACATGACCTGCGTGCCTATTTTGCTCATGTCAACTATGATCCTCCACCATCTCACACAACCTTCCAAGGTTTCAACTTTGAAGGTGATGATGATGATGATGATGATGATGAAGATTATGACCCAATGGAGGTAGAGGAGGAAGAAGATGAGGAAGAGGCTGCCGATAATGAAGATGAAGACGATGATGGGAACTAGGACCATAGCTCTTAACTTTTAACTTATGTTTATGCTTTATGTTTTGTTCTTCAATTCAATAAAAATATTTTGCCTTTGCCATTTCCTTTTTCCTAATGACAAAAGGGGGAAGAATCACAGAAAAGTATATGCATGAACTAAGGGGGAAGAATAAACATATGCATCATCAAGTTAGGGGGAAATCATCCCACTTTGAAATCTACACAACTTGGCATATACTAACTCTTGGCATATACTTTCATTGTTTGTCATTATCAAAAAGGGGGAAATTGTTGGAACTAATGCCTCCTTGTTTCATATAGGATTTGATATTGACAAACTATTCAGGAAACAAAAAGAAATGAATTGAAATGATGGCAAATCAATCTTCAAGCAAAGGATCAAAGTGAAAGAGCACAAGATTGAAGAGCCAAGAAAGAAGAGTTAGGAACACAAATTGTACAAGGTATAACACTCAAATTTTCAAGGATATTGGCTCAAAAATAAGATAAAATTTTCTCATGCATCACATAACATATTTCCAAGCATAAAATCTTTTTTAGTATCATAAACATCGATGTTGTGGTTTCCAACATCGATGTTCCTGCCTTTGAACAATTCTTCAAAAACAGGTAGTAGGCTCAGAACATCGATGTTGGAATCCCAAACATCGATGTTCTTGGCTTCAACCTTTTTCCAAAAATTGGCAGAAGACTCAGAACATCGATGTTGGAATCCTAAACATCGATGTTCTCATGACCGTTGCATTTGAAAACAATCAAAACATCGATGTTCTATGTGTCAACATCGATGTTCCATAATGGTCAGTTTTAATTAAATTCTGTCGAACCAAAATAACATCAATGTTCTTCAATGGTCAATTTTAATCGTTTTTCACATAAGCAAAATAACATCGATGTTTCCTTTGAAACATCGATGTTCTTCAAATTGGTTCTTAAACTCATTTTTCACAGAAGCAAAATAACATCGATGTTGGTTTTCAAAATATCGATGTTCTTCACATGATGCCTTAAAGGATTTTACACAGAATCAAAATAACATCGATGTTGGGATGGAGAATATCGATGTTTTAGTTACCGTTAGTCCAAAATATCAAATTTACTGGACAAAACATCGATGTTGAGCCTTAAATCATCGATGTTATGGCCGTTATTTCTGACAACTTTTCATTACCCACTATGTCTTGTTTAAAGATGTTTTCTTGAGTGGATCCAAATGGCCATACATGTTTTCAGAGCTATAAATTTTTGATTTACGACTCTGATTAATGTGGAATCAACTCTCTACATTTAAGCATTCATTTCATACATTCATCAAACTTTTATTGAGCCAATATCCTGTTGAGGTTTAGAGAGCTGCCTTTTAGAGCTTTACTTGTGTACTCATATCTGCTCTTTGAGAGAGTTTTTTGTTTGAGTGATTGAATTATATATTCATACACCTTAAGGGAGGTTAGTTCCCTTGTTGAGATTCATAGGAAGAGGGTATATCTTCTTGTGTGAGAAGTCTTGAAGTGAGGTATCTTCAAGCAAGAGTGTTGAGGTTCATGTGAGTTGAACTCTCAGGTTTAGGATTCTTGTGATTAGAATTCCTAGGTTGTAAACGGTTTGTTAAGCACCCGTAAGCATAACACTAGATGGTGAAATCTTCAAGTGAGACTTGAAGGACTGGATTAGCCACAAATTAGTTGTGTGTGAGCCAGTATAAAAATCCTTGTGTCCTTCAATCTTTCAATTCCGCAATTATTTCCTGCTTATTTCGTTTTAATTCGATAAACGCTATTCACCCCCCCTCTAGCGTAGGGCTATTGCTCTAACACAAATCAAATTAAATGATGATTTAGCTCTGATTTTCCAGGAAAATCAAAGCCAAAATTAACCTGGATGAAAAGTGTTAATGGGCTGGACAAACCTGGAAAATAATTGACTTGGACCCTTATATCCATTTCTAACCCAAAAAATAAATCATCTCATTATTATTGGGTATGAAAACAAATAAAAGGCCCAAATATATTCTAATGCAAATAAACCTTATCATATGTTTTATCATAAGGTTAAATCATCTCATTAATCCTAAGATTTAAGTGCATAAAGGTTTATGTCATCAAAATACATTAATTTTACTAAATTAAAATTCATATTATGCTTGAACCTTGGACCAAATCATCTATTGATCTTAAGTCTACACATGTATGAAGTCTAGTTCAGTAAAATTTCCGTGGGTTAAATTTGGGTGTTCACAATGTCACAATTGTTCCAACGTTCCTTGGGGGGAGCAGCATTGAAGTGGTTCATGTCATTGGATGACAACTGAGTTTCGAAATGGGAAGACATTTGCAAGGAATTTGTCGATCAATACAAGTACAACATCGAGGTTGATGTCACCAAGAGGGACATCGAAACCACAAAGCAACAAGCTCAAGAGTCATTCTTCGCATTCATTATTTGGTGGCGCAACAAGGCCTCTCTCATGGTGAAGCGCCCATCCGATGAAGATCAAGTTGAGATGGTGATCAAGAACTTGCAACAGGCATATTATGAACGCATGGTGGGCAACTATTATTCCAATTTTAAAGCCCTTGTTAGAGACGGAACTCAATTGGAAGATGCCATCACCTCTGGAAAGATCAAGACTTCAAGTGAGAACTCTTTTCAAAGAAAGAGTTTTGGGACAAGCGCCAATAACAAGAAATCGGTGGACGTAAACAATGTGATGGCGATCACACCAATTCAACTTGGAAGTACAAAGAGGCAATTCACTCGATTGCCTATGCCACTTAGCAAGGTTTTGAAGATATGCATTGCACAAGATGCCATCACGCCACTAGAGCAACCCGCTAGTCCTAACACCAATGGTGACCAAGCAAGTATTGTGGGTATCACCAATCTAAAGGGCATGATACCGATGAGTGCTTCAGCCTACGCCATCTTGTACAAGATTTGATTCATCAAGGGAAGCTTATCCCTCCGAAGCCAAATGCTAAGACAAATCCATTGCCCTCTCATGACACTATTGGCGCCATCTTTAAGGATGCTACATTGGATGCCTCACAATTTATCTATCCCTTGGAAGAAGTGGAATGCATGATGATCATAGACCTCAATGACTATGTGGACCAAGAAGACAAGGTGCATGCCATAACTAGATCCGGCCATTTCACTAAGCCCATTGATCTTGAAGTAAATGATCCAATCGCACCTCTTAAAATTCCAAATGAACCCGAGGAAGATCCACTCTTGAAGCAACTAAAGAATACCTAAGCCAACATCACTATATGGGGATTGCTCATGACATCATGCCCACATAGGGAGAAGATGCTACAACTTTTGGGAAACACACAAGTACCCATTGACACTCCACCAAATGCATTGGGAGAAATCATAGCCATTACCAACAAAGAAATTGCCATTACCTTTTCCGACAAGGATCTAGTATCAAGCAAAGACAAGCACACGGATGCACTCTACATCACGGTGCATGTCAAAGGAAATCAAGTTCCAATGATCCTAATCGATAATTGATCGGCTTTAAATGTGTGTCCCTTGAAAATTGCAAGCATCCTTGGTTTGGGACCAAGTGACATCACGCCATCTAGAGAAACAGCTCGAGCATATGATAATGCAAAGCGAGAGGTCATTGGCACTGTCATCCTTGATGTAAATTTTGGCCCTATAGCCTTCCCTATTGAATTCTAAGTCCTTGATGTTGCTTAGAGCTTCAATTTACTGCTTGGGAGACCTTGGTTACATCAAGCTAAGGCGATACCATCTACCTTGCATCAAATGCTCAAGTTCCCACATGATGGAGGCATTGTGACAATCCAAGGAAGTGCATTGGAACTACCCGCTAAACAAGTCCTTGATCTTGATGAAGAAGTGTCCCTCTCTAGCTTTGTATTCGAAGAGACCAACACCCTAACTTGGGGATTGGAGCATCAAGAGAACTTCCCATTGTACTATGACCCGTTTAGCAATACAAGGATCATGGGAATCATGAAGAAAATGGATTTCTTCCTAGTCATGAGATTGGGGAGCCACCAACAAGGGATTGTCAAGCCTCCACAAATTCAAAATGCTACTCCGCCCTTTAGACTAGGATACAAGCCGATGCCCGAGGATTTGAGGAAATTAGACGCAAAGAATAGGATGTGCCCGAGCTAAGAAAGAGAACCGTACTATGAACTTCAAGATGGTTCCCTATTTCAAGACTTTGAATGATCACTTTTTCAAGGAAGGTGATGATTTCCCCTATTATGGTTTTCCCGAACTTTGGTATCACCCATCACTAGGTCTGTGCAACCCAGTTTTGAGATATTTTTTTATTTTAGGATGGAGAATGGGATCCATGTTCAAGATGTGGATTGTGGAGAATTTGACCTCAAAGGTTTATTCCAAGATATGCACTTAGAGTCCAAAGTCAAGCATGGGAAGAGCATGATCACCCCTATCAAGAAGCCATTTGCACATTGGGAATGGAGCAAGCTGAATGACACAATAGGCATACCCAAGTTTGAGTTTGAGTCTGAGTTTTCTTCTGATAATAAAGAGGAGCAATCATGTCGCCCTCCTGATTTTCAATTTACTTCTTTCAAAAATTTTGAGGATAATGATGTTTTTCATTTTTCAAAGTATGAAATGAAGCTTACATTCCCTTACATTGGTGTTCGTGATGATTGTGTTGTTTGCATCGATGATGTGCTTAATGATGATGAACTTGATAAATTCCAAGAAGCACCCGTTTTGGCTCAATCCAATACGAGTGAATCAATTGAAATCAACTTGTGAACTAAAAATGAACCTAAAATTACTAAAATAAGCGCTACATTACCCAATGGTATTCAAGAAGAGCTACCCTCCTTGATCCGTGAGTATGTGGATGTATTTGCATGGTCCTACAAAGATATGCCCGGAATTGATCCAGAAATTGCCCAACATCGGATACCGACTTTCCCAAACGCCAAAACCTATCAAGCAAAAGGGTCCCTGTATTCAACCACAATGGGCACTCAATGTAAAAGAGGAGGAAGAGAAACAACTCCCAGCCAGATTTGTAGAGGTAATTGACTACCCCGAATGGTTAGCCAACATCGTGTCTGTGCCAAAGAAGGATGGTAAGGTCCGTATGTGTGTTGATTACCGAGATTTGAACAAAGCATGACCAAAGCATGAGTTTACACTACCTCACATTGATCTACTAGTTGACTCCACTATTGGTCATGCACTCCTGTCCTTCATGGATGCTTTCTCCGGTTACAATCAAGTACTCATGGCACCTGAGGATAAACACAAAATGGCCTTTCGCACGAAATGGGGAACATTTTGGTACAAAGTGATGCCTTTTGGTCTATTGAATGCTGGCACCACATACCAAAGAATGGCCACTACTCTTACTCATGACATGATGCACGACATAGTGGAAGTATATGTTGATGATAATATTGTTAAATTCAAGACCAACGAGGCGCACGTGCCTAACCTTCGGCGATTCTTCGAGAGATGTAGAAAGTATAGCATGAGGATCAATCCGCAAAAATGTGTCTTTGGTCTCAAAGCCAGCAAGCTACTCGGTTTCATGGTCATTGAAAGGGGAATCAAGGTCATCCCAAGCAAGATCAATGCTGTTCACGACATGCCAATTCTGAGAACTGAGAAGGAGATCAGATGTTTCCTTGGACGGGTGCAATACATTAGTAGATTCATTGCTCAATTATCTAGCATTTGCACTCCCATACACTAACTATTGGAGAAAGGAGCATCCACCGAATGGACAGATGACTGCCAAAAAGCCTTTGATCAAATCAAAGAATACTTGTCAAATCCTCCAGGTTTGCAACCACCTAGGTCGGGTCAACCACTCTTATTGTACCTCACTAAGACTGAGAATGCCATAGGTGCTATGCTCACCCAATATCTACTAGATTCCTGAATTGAGAATGCCATCTATTATCTGAGTAAGAAGAAGGCGGATTGCGAGGCTAAGTACAATATGATAAAGAAGACATGTGTTGCATTAATTTGGGTGTGCCAGAAATTGAGACATTACTTTGTGACATATGAGGTGCTACTTATCTCTTGAATGGACCCTATCAAATATCTTCTAGAGAAACCATACCAAGCAACCATTCTATCACAATTCGACATCTGGTTTGTCTCTCAAAAGGCCATCAAAGGTATCGCCATATCTGATTTCTTAGCTTCTCAACCCGTGACTCATATTGAAAGATTTGAGCCCCAATTCCCCGACGAGAGTATCATGACCTTAGTCACCCCAGTCTAGGATATGTACTTCGATGGAGTGGCAAATAGTAGTGGGTTTGGAGCTGGCATTATCCTCATTTCACTTGATAAAGCCAGGTACCCTCCCTCTTGCAAACTCGAGTTTGAAGCCACAAATAACAGAGCAAAATATGGAGCATGCGCTATTGGGTTAGAAACTGCAATGAACTTGGGTATCCGCAAGATCTGGGTTTATGGTGACTCTGCACTCCTCATATCTCAAGTCAAAGGAGAATGGAGGATTAAGGAAGACAAACTTCTACCTTATCATGAATATCTACAAGGGCTAGCTACCATGTTCGAGGATATCACCTTCCTTTATGTTCCGAGGAGGAATAACCAGTTTGCCAATGCCCTTGCCATCTTAGCATCCATGATCGGCATGCCTATGAATGCCATTATCTTACCCGTCACAGTACAAAAGAGCATCGAGCCATCATTCTATCGAGAGACAATGGCACCAAAACCGTGATTCAATGACCTTATCAATTCTGTATGCTCTAACCGAGAAATTATCTTGCAATCTCTACAACGGAATCATGTCAACCATCCTATTATCAAGGCAAACCAAAAGCCAGAGAGTAACATTGGTATGGTGACATCTATAACTTCTTACATGATGATATGGCTCTAGTCACAAGGAAGTTCATGAAGTTCCTCAAGAAGAAGAGATTGCAAAAAGGGAGGAATATGAAGAGCACTTCTAAATATGAAGATACAAAGAAAAATCCGGTTGTTTGCTACAAATGCAACAAACCCGGTCATATTAAATCGGAGTGCCCATACAAAAAGAAAGCAAGAATTTATTCTTCAAAAAGCACAGGAAAGAAAATCATGGTGGCATGGGATGAAGATGACACATCATCAAGTGACTCGGATAGTGATGAAGATGCACATATATGCTTCATGGCTCTTGAAGATGATGAGGTAAATGATTCCTCTAATGACTTTACATTTGAAGAACTACATGATGCGTTCATTAACTTGCATAAAGAACTTGAGAAGCCACTGAAAATGAATCAAACTTATAAAAAGCAACTCATAACTCTTAAAGAAGAAATGCATACCCTTGATGTGTCTTATAATGAACTAAATGAAAGAATATCCTCTAATGTATGTGCTTGTGTTGTGTTGGGAAAAAAGAATGAGTCTCTTAAATCTCAAGTTGAGGATTTAGAGAAAACCTTAGAAAAATTTACAAAGGGAAGAGATAGTCTTAATCTCCTTTTAGGACAACAAAGAAATTCAACACAAACGGAAGGATTAGGAGCATCCAATATGTCATATGAGGTAAAACCCATTGTGCAAAATGCTAAAACACATGTACATGGTGCTTCATCTTCTACTCAACATACTAAATCACACATTCATAACCCAAGACCACATACTCATCATAGAAGGTCAAATGCTCAAAAAGCAAGACCATATGCAAGTAATAGTAGATCCCATTATGCTAGATTGTATGCTAATAATAGAAGACCACATGTACACAATGCTGAAAATGGAAGATCTTATTACACTAAACCAAGCACACTTGGTAGAAGTTCATATACTTATAATACTAGAA
>JAKUCV010003751.1:75381-96120 GCA_028386065.3 Turnera subulata
GAACTAATAAGCACATACTTCAACTTGTTTGTCATTATCAAAAAGGGGGAAATTGTTGAAAATAATGTTTTGCTAACATCTCTTTATCTCATTCAGGTTTTGATAATGACAAATCAACCTTGTATTAAGATGATCATTATTATGGACCAAAAAGAAATAATCAAGACCAAGCCTTATGACATCAAAGAGTTCAAGAATGGATGTGACAAGATCAAGCAAGAAGAAAAAAGATGAGTTAGGAACTCAATTTTGTACAAGGTTAAACATTCAATGTCTCTAAGTTATTGGCTCAAACAAAATCACTTTTACTCATGCATCAATTTGATTTTATTTCAATCATATTTATGTCTTCCGAGCAATGAACATCGATGTTCAATATGGAACATCGATGTCCTGCATTGAAACCAAGCTTTCGAGAAGGTTTCTAAGCTTTGAACATCGATGTCCAATATTTGAACATCGATGTCCTAAACTAAAATAATTTTTCCAAAAGTAGGCAGTAGTTTATAACATCGATGTTCCATTATTTGAACATCGATGTCCTCATGACCGTTACGCTTAAAAATGGCTTTGAAGAGTTTGAACATCGATGTCCTTGTTCATAACATCGATGTTCTATTGAATCTGGTTTTAAGATTGTTTTGGCAATGTCCAAAACATCGGTGTTCAGCTGTGGAACATTGATGTTATTTGGTCTCGGGTCTTGGACAATGTTTTGGCCAACATCGATGTTCATTTTCAGAACATCGATGTTCTAGTGACCGTTAGCTCAATAATTCATATTCACTGGCCAGGACATCGATGTCCACATTTACAACATCGATGTCCATATGACCGTTGGACAAGAAAATACATATTCAAGGCCAGAACATCGATGTCCTAAAATTTGAACATCGATGTTCAGCCGGCAAGAGGAGACATACTTTTTCAGCTTTTCACAATTTGTCTAAAGATGTTTTGATTTGTTTCCCCAACAGACATATAAGCTCTTAGACATATAAATAGAGCATTTTTACACCTCTGATCTTAAACTGATCAACTCTTCACAATTTCTAGCATTCATTGTTATACATACATATCATTTTGAGCCAATATTATTGAGAATTGAGAGTTGCCTTATAGAGCTTACTTTGTGTACTCATACTTACTCTTGAAGAGAGTTTTTGCTTTGAGCGACTCAATTGTAATCACACACCTTGAGGGAGGATTATTCCCTTGTAGTGAATTCATAGGAAGAGGGTCTTCATTCTGTGGGAAAAGTCTTGAAGTGTTGAATCTTCAAGCAGGAGTTGTAAACGGTTTGTTAAGCACCCGGAAGCTTAACGGTGATAGTGGAATCTTCGAGAGAGTCTCTCGGAGGACTGGAATAGCCACACGGGTTGTGTGTGTGAACCAGTATAAATCGGTTTGCCTTTCTCTCCTTTTTAATTCCGCAATTAATATTGATTAAAGTTTTTAATTAGTTCTTAATCGCTAATTCACCCCCCCTCTTAGCTTGTTTGGGCTTACACATCGATGTTGTGGATATACACATCGATGTTCCTGCCTTCGCATAATTTTTCAAAACAGGCAGTAGGCAAATAACATCGATGTTGGGATCCCAAACATCGATGTTCTAGTGACCGTTGCTTTTAAAATTAGACGTAACATCGATGTTCCCATTTTTAACATCGATGTTTCTTTCCAGTCACTTTAAAAGGATTTTTGCNAAGTTGGATGAAAATGGCATTGTTGTAAGAAACAAAGCTAGGCTTGTTGCTCAAGGATATAATCAAGAAGAAGGTATTGATTTTGATGAAACATTTGCTCCGGTTGCTAGATTAGAATCTATTCGCATGCTTCTTGCATATGCTTCTTATAAAGCGTTTAAATTGTTTCAAATGGATGTCAAGAGTGCATTCTTAAATGCTATATCATGGAGGAAGTGTATGTTGAGCAACCCCCTGGTTTTGAAAATCATAAATTTCCTCAACATGTGTTTAAACTCACAAAGGCACTCTACGGTTTGAAACAAGCTCCAAGAGCTTGGTATGAAAGGCTAAGTAACTTCCTTGTTTCTAGTTGTTTTACAAGAGGAAAGGTTGATACAACTTTGTTTGTCAAATCTCATGTGCATGAATTACTCATTGTTCAAATATATGTGGATGATATTCTTTTTGGTGCTACTAATGAGCTTTTGTGTAAGGAATTTGAAAAGTCCATGCAAAATGAATTTGAGATGAGCTCCATGGGGGAGTTAACCTATTTCCTTGGATTTCAAGTAAAACAACTTGAAGGAGGTATTTTCATTAATCAAGCCAAGTATACGAAGGAGTTACTCAAAAGATTTGGGATGGATGGTGCTAAGATTAGCACAACACCCATGAGCACTACCACTAAGCTTGACAAGGATGAAGAAGGTAAAGATGTTGATATCAAGCTATATAGAGGTATGATCGGAAGTTTACTTTACCTAACGGCTACTAGACCGGACATCATGTTTAGTGTTTGTTTATGTGCACGATTTCAAGCTTGTCCAAAAGAGTCTCATTTACGTGCTATTAAACGCATTTTTAAATATCTTAAAGGGACTCCCAACCTTGGTCTTTGGTATCCCAAAGTGAGTTCATTTACTCTCACTAGTTATTCCGATGCAGATTTTGCCGGGAGTACCTTAGATAGAAAGAGTACTAGTGGTACGTGTCAATTTCTTGGTCAAGCACTAGTCTCATGGTCTAGCAAAAAGCAAAATTCTGTAGCTACTTCTACTACAGAAGCGGAATATATAGCTGCAGGTTCTTGTTGTGCTCAAGTTTTGTGGATGAAACATACTCTTGAAGACTATGGCTTGAAGTTTGAATCTATTCCTATTTATTGTGATAGTACTAGTGCCATAAATCTCACTAAGAATCCTATCCAGCATTCACGAACAAAGCATATAGAGATTAGACATCATTTTATTCGTGATCATGTGCAAAGGAAAGATATAACACTTGATTTTGTCAAGACCGATGGACAACTTGCAGATATCTTCACCAAGCCTTTGAAAGAAGATCAATTCACAAAAATAAGGCTGGATTTGGGCATGTGCAACCCTCCTTGAAGAACTCATGTTATGAAGGCCAATTAGGCCACATGATAGGGGGAACAAAGTAGAACTAAAGGCTAATACAGAATTTTGGCAACATGATCACAACATCGATGTTGAGTATCACAATATCGATGTTCAGGTAAGTTCTCTAAACCTATTAAATGTTGCTTTGGTACATGCTGAATTCACACAAACACACAAGATTTTATTGATTTCATACAATCACGCTTACAATCACACACACACGATTACATTGTTTATATTTTCCAATCACTCTTACAAACAAGAAACGCAGAATTACATCATACATATTCATTACAATTACTATCTGCTTCTAACGATTTGGTTCAGCTGTTACAGTAAAACCATTAGGGGTATTAACTATATTAACCCTAATACAATGACTCCAAGCAAACCACATTCCACCCGAGTTGTTCTGGCCAGGAAGCTCGAACCGTTGTGTTGGTGGAAAGCGAAGAGGGATAGCTCCGTGATTTCCGGTTTGCTGCCATTGAGTCTCGGTAAGCAGAACCATATTGGGTTTGTATTGGTTCTTCAGGTCTCGCAGGATTCGGACAAAATCTTGGGAACGTGCTGTGATGCCCCTGCAGTTCCACACCAAAAGGCGAATCTTTGGCCAAGTGGGCGCTACTCCAGTTGCTCGAGGAATGCTCTGAGCTGTCATAGTAATTTGGTAATGACCGCCCTCGTTCAACGTCTGGTAGGTTGGTTCCAACTGAAGCTCCTGAAATTTTTCAGAAATAAAAAACATGGTGGAGTTAGCCGTACCATAGTAGGAAGCTCGCAGAGTTTGTTGATGATCCAGGAATATGACTTCCTCCATAGGGGTAATAAAGAATCGGGACGAATAGATTTCGTCTACAAAGACAAGGCGAGGAATTCTTCCTAGCTCCTCTGGCAATGGCCCCTGTGGCTCATTCACGATACTGAAGGACAATCGATTTCTCCTTCCTACGTTTGCACCTTCAACGAAAAAGACGGAGGAAGGGGCAGGCATTTTCTCTTTACTTTTGATTTTTTTTTACTAATCTCTCTTTCTTTGAAGTTGGCTTATAATTTTCTGTCTAATGAGCTTAATCCCTGCCTTTCTTATAGAATCAAAGCTGAAATGTTCCAAGGGGCGACCCCTACCACATTTGCCTGAGATTAAGAAATACTTCGACAAACAGAAACGCCAATTTCATTATTACTAACCGCCAATTTCTCAACTAATCAAGAATTTGCTTTGTTGAAAATCCGAGCCTAAAATTGCATTATTGAATTGTCACGCGACTTACTGTCTATTTAGCTAGCTATCAGAGGCTATCAAAGTCCAACCGACAAGACAATTTCTCGAGCCCGGTGCACTGACGACAAGAAGAAAATGTCTCTTCGTGGCAGAGGGATACTTACCATCTCTTGAAATTGTCACAACATCTTTCATCTCCATAACTCGTGTACTATCCATTGCTAATTTGAGCACCCGAGGCTCTACTAAATCTGTTTTGTAGGGCCAGCTCGATTCGGACGACAAGCACAGTTAAACAAGCAAGGACCTTACTAAGCAAATAGAGAAAACATCGATGTTCAGCTGACCAACATCGATGTTGGATGCATCACACAAGTGGCAGAATGACAGGGGGAATTGGACGCACCCCAACATTGGACCAACCATATCACACTCATACAACATCGATGTTATGTATCGGAACATCGATGTTCAGTAAGTTTTTTTTTTTTTTTTACTCCATAATTTTCCAACATCGATGTTCAAATCCCCGACATCAATGTTCAGTCTTTTGTTCTTCCGAGTTTCAACCAGAGGGCATGCAACATCGATGCTCTCATAATGAACATCGATGTTTGATTTCTTTCTCCATTTCATCACACGGACCCGAGAGCATATAACATCGATGTTCCTGTTATGGACATCGATGTTCAACCACATTCCCTATCTCAAAATTCGGACCCAAGAACAAATAACATCGATGTTCAAATAATGGACATCGATGTTCAGGTTCCATTTTTCAAAAACAAAGAACCGTTAGCCACTTCCAGAATCAACCAAACAGTACAGAACATCGATGTGCCAATCTTGGACATCGATGTTCGGCTGCAGATTTTCAAAAAAAATAGCCGTTGGGAGATTTCTGACCGTTGTTCATTATGGCTGTTACTAGCCGTTAGCTCCCAACAGCTATTTTTTGTTGAACCTTATATATTGCTCCACATTTCACTCATTCTCCTCACTCTATCCAAGTCTTCTTCTTGCCTTCTCTACTCCCTCTCCTTCCTATCTTCACCTTATACTCCTTACTTCCACACTCCAATCATGGGCAGACAAGGCAAAACACCCGTGAGACACCCCACCAAACGAGGCGGTCCTTCTTCCTCTTCTTCTAAAATACCTTTGGATGACCAATCCGCTGTTTGGTTCACCTCACGTGCACAACTCACCCTCTATCAATCCCTCTTTCATACTCGTCCGATTTTTCCTCCCCGGTATCTTCCGGTCTCGTATCCGAGGGAGAAGCACTACACAAGGCTTGAAGAGCACCTTCGAGCATCTGGATTGTGGGATTTCGTCACCAACCGAAGCAATCATTATAGTGCCGATTTTACCAAAGCCTTCTACACCACCCTCAATCGCGATGGTGACGTGTTGACAGCTCAAGTGAATGGAACTGATATCTCTTTGACTCTCGAGCAATTCGGGGCTGCTTCCGGCTTACCATTTCAGGGTGAGGATATTGCTTCTTATGGCGGTCCTCATTTCATCACGACCCATGAAGCTCCTCTTTTGCAAGAGCTCGGTTTCACGGAGGTTGTCCGTACCACCCATTCCAAAAGACCAACAATTCACTCTCTTCCTCCGGAGATTCGTGTTCTCTTTTATCTCATCACCCGGGTGATCAAGCCACACCCCGGAAATCATACCGTCCTCTCTATTGAGGATGTGAAGATACTCCATGCCATTCTCCATCATGCTCCAATTAATTGGGCACGTTTTGTGCTTATGCACATGACCGACTATCCGTCTCAATCCACCCATCATCCTCTGCCCTATCCCATCCTAGTGTTGGACATTCTCCTCCAAGCCGGCATTGATGCTCGGCAAGGTCCCCAAGTCTCTCATACCAAGACGTGGGCAATTAGTGATGACACCTTCCGAACTGGTCGGCCCGAGCAAGCCCCCAGGATTCCCTCGGGTGAGAGTTCCGCAGCACCAACTCGTCCCGAGCCAGCTCCTCAAGCTTCTATCGTCACCCTTGAATCGATTGCAGCTTCTCTTACCCATCTTCAAAGGAGTGTTAATAGCATGGGACGGTCCATTGATCGCATTGACTTTGAAGTTCAACGCCAAGGGCAAGCTCTTCGGTCCTACTTCGATCGAGTCCACTATCAACCTCCACCCTATCATACAACCTTTCAAGGCTATGATTTCGGCGCTGAGGGAGACGATGATGATGAGCCATATGTGGCCAGTGATCCTATGGACATGGACGCGGTGAATGAAGAAGAAGACGTTGCTGCTGACAATGAAGAAGAGGACGATCATGATGATGGGAACTAACACCCCAATTTCTGTTTCTTTTTCTCTTGTGTTATCTTTCATGTTCTTTCATTTGAATAAAAACTTGTTTTTTTTTTGTCTTTTCAATTTCTTTTTGCTAATGCCAAAAGGGGGAAAACAACTTAATATGTATGTGCACACCAAGTTCACAAAGTTCAACTTAAAATGGTATCATGGCTAAAACATAGGGAGAACTAATAAGCACATACTTCAACTTGTTTGTCATTATCAAAAAGGGGGAAATTGTTGAAAATAATGTTTTGCTAACATCTCTTTATCTCATTCAGGTTTTGATAATGACAAATCAACCTTGTATTAAGATGATCATTATTATGGACCAAAAAGAAATAATCAAGACCAAGCCTTATGACATCAAAGAGTTCAAGAATGNATAACGGAGAGGAATGACCCCATGGTTCTCGCCAGCTTGCCAAAGTGTCTCGGTAAGCAAAACCGTGTTCGGTTTGTACTGGTTCCTCAAGTCCCTCAACATTCTTAAAAAATCTTGAGATCGCCTAGTGACTCCCTTGCAATTCCACACAAGCAAACGATCCTTTGGCCAAGTTGGCGGTAAGCCTTGGACTCGTGAAGCACTCTGGGCAGTCATTGAAAGACGGTAGTAGCTTCCTTGTTCTAAGGCCTGGTGGGTAGACTCCATTTCAAAACTCTCAAGCCTCTCAGATATGAAGAACATTGTGGCATTGGCGGTACCATAGAAAGATGTTCTAAGAGGGCTTTGATTCTCAAGAAAAATTGTTTCTTCCATAGGTGTGACAAAAAATCAAGAAGAGTAGAGCTCATCTACAAATACTAAGCGAGGCATTCTACCTAGTTCATTAGGCAGTTCCTCAGACGGCTCAGTTACCATACTATAGGCCAACCGATTTCTCCTACCTACGGATGCATCCTCAACGAAAAAGACGGTGGAAGGGGATGGCATTTTTTTTTTTGATTTTACTAACTCTCTTTCAGAAAAATAGCTTATAATTATCTGTGTCTAATGAGTTATATCATATGCCTTTTATAGAAACACAGTTGTGTCGCGTCTTCTCTTAGAAGGTGACCCCTACCAAATTTTTGAATAAGTTCAGCAGAACGCTCCTCCAAACGGGTTTGATTTTCAAAAATTTCCTTTTTGACAATCGTGTTTTTTAAATTAAATTATTGATTCCTAACGGATTTGTTGGCTGGCACCACAACGGACATTTTTCGACAGAGATATGCAAAGTCCAACTGACGGGACATCTCTCTCATCAACCGTGCCTTACAACGGATACTTTCTTCTTTACACTGTGTTAATTACATTATCATATCTTGAAGTTACATCTTACTAACTTAAGCGTCGGAGGCTCCCCTAATTTCGTTTTGCAGGCACTCCTTTACTAAAAGAACCAAAACAAGGGGGAAGATAATATGCTTCTAGTTACGCATCATCATTTCTTTTTGCTAATGCCAAAAGGGGGAAGATAAGAAGAAGTATATGCATCAAGATAGGGGGAATCATCAATTGAAAAATATAGGGGGAATTATTGTCTTCTAATATTGGCATATACTTCTAGTTGTTTGTCATTATCAAAAAGGGCGAAATTGTTAGACCTCATGGTTCATTACAGGTTTTGATAATCGACAAACCATCTCAAGATCATGACAAAGATGAAGCAAAAAGAAATGAAGCCAAACCAATCCTCAAGTAAAAGAAACCATTCAAGAGCAAAGGATCAATGGGAATGAGCACAATAATTGAAGAGCCAAGAAAGAAGAGTTAGACTCAAAAATTGTACAAGGTATAACACTCAACTCTTCTAGGACATTGGCTCAAAATAAGATAAAATTTGCTCATGCATCACATAACATTTTTCCAAGCATAAAAATATTTTTCGAGCCATGAACATCGATGTTGTGGATATACACATCGATGTTCCTGCCTTCGCATAATTTTTCAAAACAGGCAGTAGGCAAATAACATCGATGTTGGGATCCCAAACATCGATGTTCTAGTGACCGTTGCTTTTAAAATTAGACGTAACATCGATGTTCCCATTTTTAACATCGATGTTTCTTTCCAGTCACTTTAAAAGGATTTTTGCCGAGCCAAAATAACATCGATGTTATGATATAAACATCGATGTTCTTGATTTCAAGCATTTTTCCAAAAGTTGGCAGTAGGCTCAAAACATCGATGTTGGCTTCCCAAACATCGATGTTCTCATGACCGTTGCATTTGAAAATACTTTTGCGTAAGTACAACATCGATGTTCTATTCCATAACATAGATGTTCTTCAACGGGTCAGCTTCAATCAGTTTCCACAGAAGCAAAATAACATCGATGTTATCGATGTTCTTCAATGATCAATTTTCATCTCTTTTTCACAGAAGCAAAATAACATCGATGTTGGTTTTCAAACATCGATGTTCTTCATATGATCAGCTTTAATCGTTTTTCACAGAAGCAAAATAACATCGATGTTGGAATGTAAACATCGATGTTCTTCACAGATCAGTTTTCATCTCATTTTCACAGAAGCAAAATAACATCGATGTTGGGTTTAAGAACATCGATGTTTTAGTTACCGTTGGTCCTATATTTCAAATTTACTGGACAAAACATCGATGTTGAGACTTAAAACATCGATGTTATGGCCGTTATTTCTGACAACTTTTCATTATCCGCTAAGCTTTGTTTAAAGATGTTTTCTTGAGTGGATCCTAAACGGCAATACATGTTTTCAAAGCTATAAAACATTGATTTCAAGCTCTGATTACTAACTAATCAACTCTCTACAATTTCAAGCATTCATTGTTATACACACATATCATTCTTATGAGCCAATATCTTTTAGAATTGAGAGTTTCTTTTAGAGCTTTACTTGTACACTCATATCTGCTCTTTGAGAGAGTTCTTTGTTTGAGTGATTGAATTGTATATTCATACTCTTTAAGGGAGGTTAGTTCCCTTGTTTAGATTTATAAGGAGAGGGGTATATCTTCTTGTGTGAGAAGTCTTGAAGTGAGGTATCTTCAAGCAAGAGTATTGTGGTTCATGTCACTTGAACTCTCATGTTTAGGATTCTTGTGATTAGAATTCCTAGGTTGTACACGGTTTGTTAAGCACCCGGAAGCTTAACATAGATAGTGAACTCTTCAAGTGAATCTTGAAGGACTGGATTAGTCACAAATTAGTTGTGTGTGAACCACTATAAAATCTTTGTGTCCTTCTATCTTTCAATTCTGCATTTAACTCCTGCCTATTTCGTTTTTAATTCGATTATCGCTATTCACCCCCCCTCTAGCGAAGGGCTATTGTTCTAACAATTGGTAGCGGAGCCTAACTCTCTGAATGACTTAACCATTTGAGAGGTAAATTTCCATGGCTTGTTCAAATTATTTGTATGCAGGAATCACTGAAGGGCAATCCATTACCCAGGCACCATTCTTCAACGGAACAGATTATACATATTGGAAGGAAAGGATGAAAGTTTTTATCCAAGCCAATGACTTTGCAGCTTGGCTAGCGATAAAGAATGGTGTTCAAGTCCCATCAAGGACGGAAGTGGAGTACAATGTAGAAAACATCCAAAGAATCGAAAACAACTCCAAGGCGATAAACATGCTTCAGAGTGTGGTCAATCCAAATGACTACCAGATAATCTCGCACTGCGCAACAGCCAAGGAGATGTGGAACATGTTGGAAATCATCTATGAGGAAACCGACAGCAAGCAAAATGAGACTGTCAACCTTTGTTGCATGGCAAAGGAAGAATCTCCGGAAGAGGTAAGTAGTTCCTATTCGAGTGATGATTATACATTTGAAGAGCTGCAAAATGCATTTAATGAAGTATATAGTAAATTCATTTCAGTCTCTAAGGTCAATAAGAATTTAAAGAAACAAATTACAACCTTAGAAAATGATAATGAGAATTTTTCAAATGATAAGGATGAGTTATCAAGTAAAATTGATAAGCCTGAAGAAGAAAAGCATGCTCTTAATGTGTCTTACAATGAACTTAATGAGAAGATATCCTCTAATGTATGTGCTTGTGTTGTATTGGGAAAAGAGAATGAGTCTCTTAAGTCTCAAGTTGATGATTTAAAGAAAACATTAGAGAAATTTAAAAATGGCACAGATGGTCTTAATCTTCTCCTAGGACAACAAAGAAGTCCAACACAAAAAGAAGGATTAGGTGCATCTCATGTATCAAATGATGTCAAACCTGTTGTGCATAATGCTAAGACATATAAACTCGGTGCCTCATCCTCTACTCATCATACTACATCACATGAACGTGCTAAACCACATGTACATAATACTAGATCACATGTTCATGACACAAGACCACACATTCATCATAGAAGGTCATATGCTCAAAATGCAATATCAAATGCAAGTAGTGGAAAATCTCATTGTGCAAAAATGTATGCCTACAATGCTAAAAATGAAGGTTCTCAATATATTAAACCTAGAAAACATTCCGATCAATCTAGGAAAAACAAGGTTATACCTAAGGAAAACAAGTTTACTAGAATGCATAGATGTAATCAATATGGTACCTATAATCAACCTAGAAGAATGCATAATCCTAACGTTATTTGCCACTATTGTAATAGGATAGGACACATTGCCCCGGTATGTTTTACTAGGCATAGACATTGGGCATAACAAGAAGCTCATTATCAGCATGCATCTACTCACTCTCAAGGACCCAAAAAGATTTGGGTACCAAAATCCTTACGATTTGTTTTGCAGGTATGCTTGAAGGCATCAAGTGTACTTTGGTACCTTGATTGCGGATGCTCCAAGCAAATGACCAAAGAAGCATCCAAGTTCTTGAATGTGGCCACACTTGTTCGAGTTTGATAAAAGTGCAAGACTGAGTGATTGTGCAAAACCGGACCAAGAGGTGACAACATCGATGTTTAACAAGCAACATCGATGTTCTGTGACTTTCAGCTCACCTGATTTTCCAACCAGTAGCTGGAAAACATCGATGTTTTGTGGTCAACATCGATGTTCCCATGAGAGCTGCCAAGCCACAAATCGAGCGTGCACATCGATGTTTTGTATCAACATCGATGTTCGGTAAAGAACTTTATTTCTTCCAGTAGTCTTTAAACAATGATGTTCGTTTTCTACACATCGATGTTATTCATTCCAAGCTGTTCAAAATTTCTATCCAGTAGTCAAAAACATCAATGTCGCATTCTTGAACATCGATGTTCTGCCTTTGTTGCATTTACACAGCTTAGAAATAAGTTAACTTTCTCACTTAAGTTAAGAAATTTAGTTAGCATGTTCATGACCAAGTGTTTCAGGGAGAATATTCAGATTTCTTTCAATTTAAGTTAAGCATATAGAGATTAGGCATCTTCTTATTCGTGATCATGTGCAAAAGAAAGATATAACACTTGTTTTTGTCAAGACCGATGGACAACTTGCAGATATCTTCACCAAGCCTTTGAAAGAAGATCAATTCACAAAAATAAGGTTGGATTTGGGCATGTGCAACCCTCCTTGAAGAACTCATATTATAAAGTCCAATTATGCAAAATGATAGGGGGAACGAATAAAAACTAAAGGCGCATTCAGAATTTTGGCAACATGATTATAACATCGATGTTGAGTTTCACAATATCGATGTTCAGGTAAGTTCTCTAATCAGTTAAATTTTGATTTGATACATGCAGAATTAACAAACACACAGGATTTTATTAATTTCAAATCTTACAATCACGCTTACACACACACACTCGCTTACATTGTTTATATTACAATCACACATACATAAATAAAAACATACATATCTATCATAATTTAGCTCTTAACGATTTAGTACATCAGTTAAAGAGAAGCTACTAGGTTCATTGACAATATTGACCGTAACATTATCATTCCATGCAAACCACATTCCACCTGAGTTTTTCTGAGCAGGGATTTCAAACCGGTTCACTGATAACGGAGAGGAATGACCCCATGGTTCTCGCCAGCTTGCCAAAGTGTCTCGGTAAGCAAAACCGTGTTCGGTTTGTACTGGTTCCTCAAGTCCCTCAACATTCTTAAAAAATCTTGAGATCGCCTAGTGACTCCCTTGCAATTCCACACAAGCAAACGATCCTTTGGCCAAGTTGGCGGTAAGCCTTGGACTCGTGAAGCACTCTGGGCAGTCATTGAAAGACGGTAGTAGCTTCCTTGTTCTAAGGCCTGGTGGGTAGACTCCATTTCAAAACTCTCAAGCCTCTCAGATATGAAGAACATTGTGGCATTGGCGGTACCATAGAAAGATGTTCTAAGAGGGCTTTGATTCTCAAGAAAAATTGTTTCTTCCATAGGTGTGACAAAAAATCAAGAAGAGTAGAGCTCATCTACAAATACTAAGCGAGGCATTCTACCTAGTTCATTAGGCAGTTCCTCAGACGGCTCAGTTACCATACTATAGGCCAACCGATTTCTCCTACCTACGGATGCATCCTCAACGAAAAAGACGGTGGAAGGGGATGGCATTTTTTTTTTTGATTTTACTAACTCTCTTTCAGAAAAATAGCTTATAATTATCTGTGTCTAATGAGTTATATCATATGCCTTTTATAGAAACACAGTTGTGTCGCGTCTTCTCTTAGAAGGTGACCCCTACCAAATTTTTGAATAAGTTCAGCAGAACGCTCCTCCAAACGGGTTTGATTTTCAAAAATTTCCTTTTTGACAATCGTGTTTTTTAAATTAAATTATTGATTCCTAACGGATTTGTTGGCTGGCACCACAACGGACATTTTTCGACAGAGATATGCAAAGTCCAACTGACGGGACATCTCTCTCATCAACCGTGCCTTACAACGGATACTTTCTTCTTTACACTGTGTTAATTACATTATCATATCTTGAAGTTACATCTTACTAACTTAAGCGTCGGAGGCTCCCCTAATTTCGTTTTGCAGGCACTCCTTTACTAAAAGAACCAAAACAAGGGGGAAGATAATATGCTTCTAGTTACGCATCATCATTTCTTTTTGCTAATGCCAAAAGGGGGAAGATAAGAAGAAGTATATGCATCAAGATAGGGGGAATCATCAATTGAAAAATATAGGGGGAATTATTGTCTTCTAATATTGGCATATACTTCTAGTTGTTTGTCATTATCAAAAAGGGCGAAATTGTTAGACCTCATGGTTCATTACAGGTTTTGATAATCGACAAACCATCTCAAGATCATGACAAAGATGAAGCAAAAAGAAATGAAGCCAAACCAATCCTCAAGTAAAAGAAACCATTCAAGAGCAAAGGATCAATGGGAATGAGCACAATAATTGAAGAGCCAAGAAAGAAGAGTTAGACTCAAAAATTGTACAAGGTATAACACTCAACTCTTCTAGGACATTGGCTCAAAATAAGATAAAATTTGCTCATGCATCACATAACATTTTTCCAAGCATAAAAATATTTTTCGAGCCATGAACATCGATGTTGTGGATATACACATCGATGTTCCTGCCTTCGCATAATTTTTCAAAACAGGCAGTAGGCAAATAACATCGATGTTGGGATCCCAAACATCGATGTTCTAGTGACCGTTGCTTTTAAAATTAGACGTAACATCGATGTTCCCATTTTTAACATCGATGTTTCTTTCCAGTCACTTTAAAAGGATTTTTGCCGAGCCAAAATAACATCGATGTTATGATATAAACATCGATGTTCTTGATTTCAAGCATTTTTCCAAAAGTTGGCAGTAGGCTCAAAACATCGATGTTGGCTTCCCAAACATCGATGTTCTCATGACCGTTGCATTTGAAAATACTTTTGCGTAAGTACAACATCGATGTTCTATTCCATAACATCGATGTTCTTCAACGGGTCAGCTTCAATCATTTTCCACAGAAGCAAAATAACATCGATGTTATCGATGTTCTCCAATGATCAATTTTCATCTCTTTTGCACAGAAGCAAAATAACATCGATGTTGGTTTTCAAACATCGATGTTCTTCATATGATCAGCTTTAATCGTTTTTCGCAGAAGCAAAATAACATCGATGTTGGAATGTAAACATCGATGTTCTTCACAGATCAGTTTTCATCTCATTTTCACAGAAGCAAAATAACATCGATGTTGGGTTTAAGAACATCGATGTTTTAGTTACCGTTAGTCCTATATTTCAAATTTACTGGACAAAACATCGATGTTGAGACTTAAAACATCGATGTTATGGCTGTTATTTCTGACAACTTTTCATTATCCACTAAGCTTTGTTTAAAGATGTTTTCTTGAGTGGATCCTAAACGGCAATACATGTTTTTAGAGCTATAAAACATTGATTTCAAGCTCTGATTACTAACTAATCAACTCTCTACAATTTCAAGCATTCATTGTTATACACACATATCATTCTTATGAGCCAATATCTTTGAGAATTGAGAGTTGCTTTTAGAGCTTTACTTGTATACTCATATCTGCTCTTTGAGAGAGTTCTTTGTTTGAGTGATTGAATTGTATATTCATACACCTTAAGGGAGGTTAGTTCCATTGTTTAGATTCATAAGGAGAGGGGTATATCTTCTTGTGTGAGAAGTCTTGAAGTGAGGTATCTTCAAGCAAGAGTATTGTGGTTCATGTGACTTGAACTCTCAGGTTTAGGATTCTTGTGATTAGAATTCCTAGGTTGTAAACGGTTTGTTAAGCACCCGGAAGCTTAACGTAGATAGTGAACTCTTCAAGTGAATCTTGAAGGACTGGATTAGCCACAAATTAGTTGTGTGTGAACCAGTATAAAATCTTTGTGTCCTTCTATCTTTCAATTCCGCATTTAATTCCTGCCTATTTCGTTTTTAATTCGATTATCGCTATTCACCCCCCTCTAGCGAAGGGCTATTGTTCTAACAGTGCTGTCGAAGCCGTTAACAAGAATCTCAAGACGATTGTCAAAAAAATGTTAACCAAGCATCGAGAATGGTCCGAGAAGCTACCATTAGCATTATGGGGATACCGCTCATCTATCTGTTTATCTACTGGTGCAACACCGTATTCTCTTGTATACGATATGGAAGCAGTCCTACCTGTGGAACTCGAGATTCAATCTCTAAGGGTAGCACGTGAAAGCATGATTCTGGAAACTGATTGGGTACAAGAATGCCTAGATCAACTCACTCTACTCGATGAAAAGCGATTACAAGCCTTACATCATGTGCAAGGTTACCAAAGACACATGGCACGTGCATTTAACAAAAGGGTTAAGCCTCGAGGACAGAAAGAAGGCGACTTAGTGCTCAAGGAGATACGACAACCAGTGCATGATCCAAGGGTCAAGTTTAAGACTAATTGGTGTGGACCATACATCGTCAAGGAAACCCTTTCCAGAGGGGCAACAAGGATTCAAGATCTAGACGGAAACGAGTTCAAAACGGAGTCAACCTGGACCAGCTCAAGAAATACTATGTGTAGCGCTCAAAGCATTGTACAAAGAACTAAGTAGACCTGATTCTGTGTCAAAAAAAAAAGAAAAAAAGAAAAGAAAAGAAAAGATACAGGTAGGAAGCCTGCAAAGGTCTGGTCTTATTATATCAAATAAAGGTTCCCAAGTTGACTAAAAATTTGAATTTATTCGGTCTCATTGCCATCATGCATACTCACAAATGAAAATGGAATCTTATATTGTGAAATTCTAATGCCTAGGGCGTTTATACTTCCAATTTTTGTCATTCTTGTCATGATCTTCCTCCTCCGACTCAGTAGGTCCCACGGACTCGGCTTTAGAAGGCTCTGGTTCATCTATGATTTGTTGTCGCCTAGCATACAATAACTTCTCTAGAGGATGGTTAGCTTCAATTACCCACTCTCGATATTATGGAACAGGGAGTTCCAAAGCACGTGTTACCATGCCAACCCAAGTAGGTAATGACCAACTGCTGCCAATGATATCAACTAGTTTGCCCGACATAGGCCCTTGCAAAGGAGGGGTGATCATACAAGGAACCGATTGTGCCTAACCGATCTGCCTCATAAATGATGCATATAGGAAACCCATTCTCTCATGGTCGTGAAAGTTTGTAATCGGCGCCTTGTCGAATAGCCACTGAGGTGTACTTGAATGATATCGGTCATTCAATAACCTTGAGATGTTCACATAGCCACATCTGATGTAGCCATGGAGAGCCACCCATCGGTCCATTCAAGTCATCCGCAAGAGCATCCAATGCATTTAGGGTCTCGCCCACTACAAGAGGAACTATGCTATTTCCCTTGTATACTTGTTCCATATATTCTCCAATGATAATATGACCCATGTCTGGATGAGTATTGAGCAAGAATTCACTCACCATGACAAAGGATAGGAATCGCTTCCTCCTCTCTCTCCAGACACTTCCAAGACTCTCATCCCCATCTACATGGTACGAGGCAACCAATGGCTCCAAATCGATAAATTCTTCCTCTATCAACAGAGCTTCCATCCGTTCCTGGGATATGGAGAGATAAGAACTCACACTTTTCTTATAGGGAGCATTACAAGATGCAGCAACAATCTTCCTCTTCTTTATCTCTCCAGTGAGCCGATCTTCAGTATCTCCGGTGGTTACTCCGAGAAAAGAGTCGAAGTCAACCGTTGGACAAAGTGATGTGTGAATATTTTACACATCATTTTGGGGTTAATTTTATATTTTTGTCTTTGTTTTAGTATTAAATTTTTTTATTCTTTCATTTATTTTATTTAATTTTTAATAAATTTCTCATCCTAGTTTTCGAGAACCTTTTTGCAGGGAAATAAGAATTCTTGGCCTCCTTGGAAACAAACTAAGAGAACTTGGATCTATTTGAAGGTTGTAAAGAAGGAAGGGTGCATGTGACTATTTTGGCCAAGTCAAAAATCGTTTAGGATTTTTCTCCTACATTCATGCAACCTTGGCTTAGTATTTAAATTAGGAAAAAAGCCAAATCTTGGTCCTGAATCATGATGAATGCGCCACCCACAAGCTGCATGTAATGCTTGAAATTTGACACGGCAAGAAGACCTTTGCTTTTTGGCTTTTGTAATTGAGTTTGGGAATTAATACAAGTGAAGAGGTTATTCATCTATTCAAGGTTGGTTTATTATTTATTTTCTTATTTATTTAACTTTTAACTTGGAATTAAATGATGGCTTCTCTTGTTTTTATTTCCTCTCAAATTATGTCTAGCTAATTTCCTAATCTAGGATTAGGAGATGATATTGTCAATTATTTTCATGCAAATTTATTAAAATATTATTTCTTTTAATTATTCTTCTATGTTCCGGTCTTTGATACTTAATTAAGTTAGTTGTTTGGCCACCAATTAGCTTAAATCTATAATAGGAAATTGTTAAGTGACAGCGTTAGTTTCCTATAGAAAACCTTAGACTGGACTTTAGGGACCGACCTCGGGAGAGGCGTGCTTCCTATTGGAGACTTAGAAGGTAAGAACTTAAAGCTTTTGATTTATTTCAACACTGGAAGAAAGGATAGTGGAAATAAGTTAGAAAGGGGTTTTACGGCTTACAGGAGTAGGTTATTGATCTTATAGAGTTTACCGGTTCTTTCAAAGAAAATTAATTTTAGGATTTAATATTAGATCCACACAGGCAGGTCGTGATAGAACACAGTTTGGTTGGGCTGTACTTAATTGCATGGAAATATTGGCAAGGGATTCCCCGAAGTCCTAGGTGTTTTATCTATAGTCATCTCCTTTATTACCATTCTTTGCTGATTACTTGTTTATTTATTTGCACCACTCAATCGACTCTTCTTCGAGCTTTAATTTTCTAGATAATCGCGTGTCACATTGTTAATGGTACTTAGCAAAGATCCCTGAGAGACGACCATGGTACTACAACACCATGTACACTTGCAGGAGGCTATCACAAAGCTCCATCATGTCTTTTCCGAAGCGAAAAACGTGATTCTCTCTATCCCAGAACGTAGCTGCAGCTCTTATCAACTCCGGTTTCACTTGAACAAACCTCAGATTGAACAACCTCTTCAGATCCAACAAATCATATTGGATGGCCTTGGAAATACTTTTCATCCAAGCTTGCACTCTAGTTTGAAAATTGTCACCCACGGTGTTCTAGCACTCAAATCTCTGCTCTTAGATGATTATGGACGTCCCCAGAGGCCTCTGGTTACTTTTAGAGTCAGTGACCCCTCTCCTATCAAGGATTGGACTCCAAACCCGAGTTGGACTCGGAGCAGACCTAGACGACCGCCCCTGCCGGCGGACGAGCCGACATGACCACCGGCTGGTGGCAGTCAAGCAACCATCACCGCTGGGTGTCTTGGATCACCACAGGCACCCCTTGACAGCACAACTCATTCGCTTTTTGCAGTATTCAATCCACACTGACAAATGCTTTGCTTTTCAAAAATCATGACTTGACTAGGGGCAAATCTTATTTCCCTTTTATGCATGGGGCTTGGCACAACACCGAAACACTGTATAAATACTCTCTTGGATCCACAATGGCAATTTGTTCAAACATGATCAAATAAGACATCTAATGTCCTATTAAAATTCTTCTAAAAGCAACGACACAAGGCAACTATCGCATATCCAACGCCTATCTTTCAAGAATCAACCATTGCACCTTTCCGCGTGGTTCTGTCATTGCATCTCTCGCGTGACATCCCATTTTCAAGAATCAACCATTGCACCTTTTCGCGTGGTTCTGTCATTGCATCTCTCGCGTGACATCCCATTTTAAAGAATCAACCATTGCACCTTTTCGCGTGGTTCCGTCATTGCATCTCTCGCGTGACATCCCATTTTCAAGAATCAACCATTGAACTTTTTCTCGTGGTTCAGTCATTGCATCCCTCGCATGACATCCTATCTCTCAAGTACTAATCATGGAATCCGCTTTTCAAAGTCAATTATGGCATCCGTCATTGCATCCTTCGCATGACATCTTACTTTTGAGAATTAGCCAGTGCATCCTTCGTATGGTCCCGTCATTACGTCTCTCATATGACATCTTATCGTTGTTTTTATTGTATGCATCTATCGCATAATTATATTTTCATCACATCCCCAGTGGAAGAAACCTCAAGTAAACATTATCGGTATCAGCGTCACATTCAGCATATCCACATTATTTCTCTCTACATTTGTGTGTTCTCTTGTGTTGATTCGTTTCTATATTCATAAACCCTCATCAACGAAGGGCATTTGTGAACACTCAAATTTAGCTATTTATTTATTTCGTTGGATTATAATTGTGTTTAGAGCCCATGGTTAATTTATATTAATTATTGGTCTTTAATTTGGCTTAGAAACCCAATAAATAAGTTCATGGACTATCTATATTATTAGGCCCAGGCTTAGCACGAGTTTTCTGACTTATTTCCATCTGATTTTTGTGGATTAGAGGCCCAATTTAAGTTGGTTCATTATTTTGCCTCTTTTATGGATAAAAGAGGAATAATTTGAAATCCATGGAGTGTAGGTTAAGTAATTGAGTTAATATGGAAAGGACATGGAGTTTTCCTCAAGAATAGGGAGTTTTTCTAGTCCGAGGATCCATACTTTGCGTGCAAGAATCGAATTGGAGTCAAAATAAGAAAGACCGAGTCAAAATAGGAAAAACTGTGAACTGTAGCCAACCTGCCCGCGGTCATCGCGGCATGACCGCCACCAGATAGCGGTCGTGTGTTCTAGTTTCGACAATATTTTTAATTTTTCCTCTTTTTTTATCTCCACCCTCAGCCATTGGATTTAGGGGTTTAATCTCGACCATAGGATCAAAACCATGACCCTCCAGACACCGAACACTATAAATAGAACCCTCTAAACACGTTTTTAGGGGAGGATTTTAGGAGGATTGGTAGAAGCTTAAGGCTTGGGAAAACTCTACTACTTTTCTCTCTTAATTCAATTCTCTTTACTATTCTTTGCTGGATTTCACTGTTGAAAATAATGTTTTGCTAACATCTCTTTATCTCATTCAGGTTTTGATAATGACAAATCAACCTTGTATTAAGATGATCATTATTATGGACCAAAAAGAAATAATCAAGACCAAGCCTTATGACATTAAAGAGTTCAAGAATGGATGAGAATGGATGTGACAAGATCAAGCAAGAAGAAAAAGATAAGTTAGGA
>JAKUCV010003752.1:0-59997 GCA_028386065.3 Turnera subulata
TGCCGGGTTTATGTCTTGATGATGTTTCGGCAGGATGCCGGGTTGATTTGTGGCTTGTTAAGCCGGATTATTATGTCTTTCTTGACATCTCGTTTTATTGAGGATTTTGGATAATTGTTTTTTATATTGATTTTCGTGTCTCGGGTTTCAGGGGGTATTTTGGGAATTTCCCTTTGTATATGTATTTTATTGTTAAATTAGGACACGGGTGTTTCAAATCCTCTGTTCTTTACACCATGTTAAAATAAGAACGAGGAAAAAAATTTGAACCAAAATGAGTTCCGAACGAGAAGTTATGGCCATTTTCTAATTTACCGCATGAGTTTTATGCTAATTTTTCAAATTTCAAGCTAAGTGTGGAGACTGATACTATCCATTAAGAATGAGGAAAAAAATTTGAACCAAAACAAGTTCCGGACAAGAAGTTATTGTCATTTTCGACTTTACGGTAGTTTCCCTAGGGGAACGCACACGAGTTTTCGCATATATAGGGTCCGTACTATTTCAAAAGTATCGCTTGAGGGTCTGTACTATTTCTTGTCCCTTTTACGAGTCTGTACTCTTATTTTTCGTTCCTTTTAGGGGTCTCGGGCAGCCCCGGTGATGACATGGACTGCCCGAGACCCCCTAAAAGGAACGAAAAATAAAAGTACAGACCCGTAAAAGGGACAAAAAATAATACAGACCCCCAAACGATACTTTTGAAATAGTTCGGACCCTATATATGCGATTTACCCTCAGAAATTCGCCAACAAAGAGATATTTCACCCCACAGGTATGCATCACCTTCACCTGTTGGCTTGATGGTTATTGCACGGACGATACAGGTTATGACGCCCGCGAGAGCAGAGTGCTGTTATAAATCCTCTTTTGAAGGAAATAGATCTCGTTGTGTGTTTCTTTGTAGTAGATTGGGAAAAATTCTTAGGTTGAATTTTTCTCATGCTTTTGTTATATTAGATCTTCAATTATGTATCCTTAGATCTGTTTATATGAATGAAGAATGCTCCTTAAAAAAAAAGGTATAATTTATTTATTGAATTAAGAAATCAAAACTAATTGCAAATGTATATATTAATTTGTACAATGTATCTTGAATATTAACATAACCAATAAATAAATGGACTAATCACATTTTTTATCCTTGTGTTTGTCATTTTAGACATTTTACATCCTTTTATTGCAAGATGGACATTTTTCATCCTTGTGTTGAATTTTTGAGACATTTTTTATTTTTTCCTGATATCCACACAGGAAAAAGCTGACTTGTGAATTTTTACTGGGTACAATCATAGGCAACAAACTACTAGAATAATTATCCTTTTATGATGCATAGTCACCATATATAGATAAAAATGAATTTTTAGAAGGGACTCGAGCCCCCTTGTTTCCTCTAGATCCACTCTGGACATAGAGCTTGAATTTAGAATGGGTGAAGAATTGGGATTGGGCATGATTTCATAGGCCGAAACTAGAATAGAATGGGAAGGTAACAAAACTGAGGAGTGAGGCTTGGTAATACCAAATGGAGGAACAAAATAAATAACAAAGGAAGTCGAGCTTGGCACCGGGTCACTAGGAACAATGGACATTGGGTCAACTAGGTAGTGGACTAAAGTTGTAACGCTCTGATTTTTTATAATTTTATTTATAAAATTTAATTTTCAATTTTACCCTCAAGAAATTTTTGGGAATTTATGGTCAAGGGAATTATTTTATTTTCTTGGAAATATTGCTTTTATGTTGGAGTTAATTCTAATCGGATTTTCTTTTGGATTTTATTTGTGTTTGGGGTGAAACACAAGGTGTGGTGTAGTGTAGTTTTGTCACAAACTACTTAGTTTTGGGATAGGCCAAACATAAAACCCAACCTTTGGTTGCGTTTTAACTTTTAACCAAGGGAAGCGGTTGACCTAGCCAGAGACCAACGAGGACGAACGACAGAGAACACGAGGGAGAATTCGAGAACCTGTCGCCGCCGCCTCTCACTGGGTGCAAGATCCGATTCGGGGCTTGGTTGACGCAAACTGTGGCTTTAGAGTTCGGATCCAGCACCGGGCTATGCGCATCCGTCATCCGATTGTGGTGGTCATTGTTCCGAGCTGTTGTGGATTTTTCGGGGAGGTTGCCACTGAAATTCGGCGGGCCAAGCACTGTTTCGGCAAGATGGTGCACTTTCCGGCATTACATAGATGTTATGGATATAGGAATGTCGAGGCGGAACGAGGCTTCGGGTTTCGAGGCAATTATTACGGCCCAGGTGATGACCTACAAACCTTTGTATGCGTTACTGTCTGCGGTACTCGGGTTGACAGTCTTGGTATATTGTGTGGTGAATTATTTCATGCTGTGAGCGTTATATGTCTGGTTAAGCTTGTTGTACTATATGCTTTTGACTTGTTATGTGCTTGTTTGGTTATTTGTCGGTTATTGGTTATTATGCCATGTATGATGTTATGAGTTGATATATCGATATCACATGTATTTGATTTTAGGCATAAGGACTAGATGTGAGGATTACTAACTAATAAGGCACACAACCTTGAAGCATAATGTGAGGAACATATAATCTCCTGGAATCATAATTGGAGGGATAATGAATATAAACTAAGAATAACAAAACGAATACTACTGTGGGGCGATTGACCGGTAGCACCGAGTGGGAAGGTCAGGTACCCCTTGAGATTTCATGCGCTGTAGCATAGTGTAGAGACAATGCCTCGGGGAGGGATTGTATACCCCCTTTGGTTAGTTCTAGTTCTAAGAGCATCACTCAGGAGCCGACGCCTGAGGGAAGGTAGGTGTACCCCTAGAAGTTTTGTACCACTTAGGTATGTTCTGAGTGCACCCTCAGGAGCTGTCGACCACTTTGAGGTTTGTTAGTGGTTTTTGTTTCTCGGAATCTACCCATTCCGAGGTATTAGTATTAGGGGTTTAGGCCTCAGGTCTGGCCACACGCTACTGAGCTCGACGCACACAGTAGAGGGCCCTAATAAAATATTCAACCCTAATAAAATATTTATCATTGATAATTGATTAAGCATAATTATAACAAGATAATTTAAGACAAATGAGGAATGGTAAGCAGATGACTTTATGTTGTGCACTGTGGCTTATTTTGTGCACTTTGGCTATTACTTCCAGGTACCGGTGTATTTGTGGATTTATAATTGTATACAATAGTTTATTTGTTTTATGGTGAGCCAGTGGTTTGGTCTCACCCCTTACTTTTACACACAGTTTGGCTAACACATTCAGGTAACTGTGCCTATTTAGCTTTGGGTTGGATCCATAGTCGGCGTGCATAAGTGTTGATGTTTGATTATGTATATATGTATATCTTACGCTGCGTCTCTTTGTTGCTCGGGTACGTTCTTATGACGTTGCTTTTATTCTTTGGGGCGGGATTGCCATTTGGAAATATCTACATGATAAGTTGTATTGGATTGCTCTGTGGCATTATATTGCTTGATGTTTTCGTGTCCCGGGATTGATAAGGATGATCTGGTCATTTTACATTTTATTTTTATTTTATATTAATAAATTGGGATACAGGTTGTTTTAAAAGTAGAGTCTAAAAGGAAACATTTTTATTATACCAAATCATTTCATACAATTGCTCTAAATGAATGTTTCTTTCCGGATAAGATCCATACTAGACGAAGCAATGCTCCAAGATGAGAAATAAAAAAGCACGTTTCTTGGCATGTAAAAACTAAAAAAAATATTAAATTAAGTTTTGAATATTGGAAAAAATTTGTTTTCTTTTTATTTTTCAACATAAAACACTGAAATAGTAATATTGGGTGGTGACATGATAATAACACATGCCGTTTTTATTATTACTTGGCATATAAAAGGGAATGAGGATATATATGACACGAATAAAGAAGCATGGGTTGTTACCTTGTATAATTTGATTTGATATTTTTGCCAACTTGACTGTTTTTAAAGAAAAGAAACAAAGAGAAGGAAGGTGTTAAAGACTTCTTTTATAATTAGGATTAGGGGCTAGGATGAATAATAATATTTATTAATAGGATTTTACCCATTGGTCGCTAAAATGAGAGATTACCTTTTTTTTTTTTCTTTTGGGTAAAGGATGGTATCGCAATCCACGTGACAAATAAACAATAAAAGAAAAGCATATGAAAAAGAGCAACCAGAAAAGAAAAGCAAGAAATAAATAAACGAAAAAACCGAATAAAAAACCGACCCAATTCGATCCAACCCGGAAAAAAAAAGGACCCAAACCCAGAAAGAGCGAGAATCGACTTAGTGTCAGCTCTCACTCACACACACATACCTTTGCTTTTTCTCCAAATAAAGTTTCAAGTATAAGAAGTAGTAGTAGACACAAGCGAAGAAAGACTCTTCTTTTTCCTCTGTATCGCCCCTCTCTATTAACTACACAATATATATATTTGTGTCGTCGACTATAAAACCACGACAACACCACCACCAAAAAAACTCAAACCCAAACAACCCCAACCCCTTCTCTTTTCTCTTTCGCTTTGGGGTTTCGCCTCTCTCTTTCCCTCTCTCTCTCTCTCTCACTACACACTCTCTTCTCTTCTGTCTCGGATGTATATGCACCCATCGCTCTCTTCTCTCTCTCAGGTGCTTTTTCTCTCCCTCTATTACTGTATGTGTATTTGTTGTCGTGTCTGATCTGTCGTTTAAAAATCGTTCCTTTTTTCCGGTTTCGAAATCGGTGGTTTCTCTATCTCGCTATCTAGGGATTGGTTTTAGTTGGTTGTTCGATTCTGATTTTGCTTTCCCCCTTTTTCTCTGGTAAATTTCTAATCTTTTTGTTTGGGGGGTTTTGTTGTTCCTCTCTTTCGTTTTCAGTAAGCAGTTCTACTGTAGATAGAACAGTGGAGGCTCGATGGCGACCATAAGATCGAGCTTTCCGGCCCGGCTGAGGGAACTGTTGTCCGGCGAGAGTGTAGTCGCCCCCTCCTTCAAACTCGACTATGAGCCTGTAAGTGCCCCTCCACTCCACGCACTCTTGAATTTTATTTTTTTCTGTTTTGTTCACTCAGTGGTGAAATTTTGAGCTTTGAGTGTTGTTTTGTTGGAACCAATTAGGGTTTTGTTTGGAGCCTTGTGATAAGTGGATGTTACTTTGTGTTCACTTCGTTACGCTGTTAGTGTATTTGCTAATTTTGGGTTTTCAAAGATAGATGAAAGAGGTCTATCTTAGGATTTTGAATATTGCATTGGTGACTATTGCGAATAATGTCTTTGTCATGACATTGATGTGGAAATCAATTGTTTATCTGTTTTCTCTGGTCCTTGTGACTAGCACCCATGTCCCAAGTTCCTCATTATCAGGTGGGTTTGCCTGGAGCTTTTACGTTGTTGGTCACTTGGTATATTGAATGCTTTTAGCTGTCCAAGGAACAGTGTTAATGTTATCTCAAAGGTTGAAAATATCAGCTGCTTATGTGTCTGGGTTTTAGCGGACGTCATCTCTACCTTTTGCTAACTACACCATCCAAAACTTCATTTTATTTTGTCCATATTTTACTGCATTGTCTAGTTTTCTAGTATTTCCTGAAATTACCTGAAAAAGATCTAATTTGTCCATGCAAGAGGACCCATTGTATTTTACTTTTGGGGAGCCATTGTTGAATTAGGATTTTTGGTTACTGCTTAAGTTGTAGATTATAGTGCTGGGTTCATGTTTATCTGTGTTTTCCCTTTTTCCCCTTGAAGATTTGCTAAATATTTTACTGCTTGCAGCCTCCTAAAGTTAAAGCTTTCATTGACAAAGTAATCCAAAGTCCGTTGCAAGATATAGCAATTCCCCTTTCTGGCTTTCGTTGGGAGTACAGTAAGGTAAAATGCTAGTGCTTTTAGATGGCTTTTGAAGTTAAGTTGTTCTGTATCTTAAGTTCCCCCTTTTACTTATTATTGGTTTATTTGCAGGGGAATTTTCATCATTGGAGACCTTTATTTCTGCATTTTGATACATACTTCAAGACATACTTGTCTAGTAGGAGTGACCTGCTCTTGTCAGACAATCTTTTGGAAGATGATAATCCATTTCCGAAACATGCTGTTCTTCAAATTTTACGGGTGATGCAAATAATATTGGAGAATTGTCATAACAAGAGTTCGTTCGATGGGTTACAGGTGTGTTTCTTANTTTTTTTTTTTTTTTTTTTTTTTTTTTGGGGGGGGGGGGTGACTAGGTTTGGATTGTTCCTTGTAATTCATTTCTGATTGTGTCAGCCAACTTGCTTGAACGTGTATCTTCAGTCTTTGCTAACACTTTGTGCTCTGCACTTTTTTATTTGAGCATCTGCATTCTTTGTTTTTGGGAGGGTTCTAATTGGTTTCTGTTGTTGGCATCCCTCTTCAGCATTTCAAGCTCCTTTTGGCATCAACAGATCCTGAGGTTCTTATAGCGACATTGGAAACTCTTGCCGCTCTTGTTAAAATTAATCCCTCTAAGTTGCATGGAAGTGGAGGGAAGTTGATTGGCTGTGGCTCGGTGAATAGCCATCTGTTGTCCTTGGCACAGGGCTGGGGAAGTAAGGAGGAGGGCTTGGGCTTATATTCATGTGTTATGGCAAATGAGAGAACCCAGGAAGACGGGCTTTCTTTGTTCCCATCTGACTTGGAAAATGATCGTGACAAGTCTCAGTATCGGATTGGTTCCACAATTTATTTTGAATTGCATGGCCCAGATACCCAAAGCGGTGGTGAAAGTAGCTCTAGAGTTATACACTCGCCAGATCTGCATTTACGGAAAGAAGACGACCTTTTGTTGTTGAAGCAGTATGTTGAGCAATACAATGTACCTCCTGACCTTCGGTTTTCGTTGCTAACTAGAATCAGATATGCTCGTGCTTTTCGTTCTCCAAGAGTGTGCAGGCTCTATAGCAGGATCTGCCTCCTTGCATTCATTGTACTTGTTCAATCTGGTGATGCTAATGATGAATTAACGTCCTTCTTTGCCAATGAGCCCGAGTATACAAATGAGTTGATTAGGATTGTGCGTTCAGAGGAAACTGTTCCAGGTACCATCAGAACTCTTGCCATGCTTGCCCTGGGAGCTCAGTTAGCTGCTTATTCAGCATCACATGATCGAGCACGAATTTTGAGTGGATCTAGTATCAGTTTTGCTGTTGGTAACCGCATGATTCTCCTCAATGTGCTTCAGAGGGCTGTTTTATCACTGAAGAGCTCCAATGATCCATCCTCACTTGCTTTTGTTGAAGCACTTCTTCAGTTCTATCTTCTCCATATAGTTTCTTCATCAGCTTCAGGGAGCAATGTTAGGGGTTCAGGAATGGTTCCGACATTTCTTCCTCTTTTGGAGGACTCTGATCCTAATCATATGCACCTTGTGTATTTGGCTGTTAAAGCTTTGCAAAAGCTTATGGATTACAGTAGTTCAGCCGTTTCATTGCTTAGAGAACTGGGCGGTGTAGAGCTTTTGGCTCAGAGGTTGCAGTTAGAAGTACATAGGATTATAGGGTTGGCTGGGGATACTGATAATTCAATGGTCGTTGGTGAAAGCTCAAGATACAGTGACGACCATATCTACTCCCAGAAGAGGCTCATCAAGGTTCTGTTGAAAGCACTAGGATCTGCTACATATGCCCCTGCAAACAATAACAGATCATTGAATTCCCATGATAGTTCTTTACCAGCTACATTGTCATTGATATACAAAAATGCTGATAAATTTGGAGGTGATATTTATTACTCTGCTGTGACTGTTATGAGTGAGATTATTCACAAGGACCCAACTTGTTATCAGGCTTTGCATGAAATGGGTCTTCCAGATGCATTTTTATCTTCAGTGCTTTCTGGCGTACTTCCTTCTTCTAAAGCCCTTACATGTGTTCCAAATGGTTTGGGTGCAATATGTCTTAATGCCAAAGGCTTAGAAGCCGTGAAAGAAAATTCTGCTTTGCGATTTCTTGTTGACATCTTTACCAGCAAGAAATATGTTTTAGCAATGAGTGAAGCCATTGTTCCTTTGGCAAATGCAGTGGAAGAGCTTTTGCGCCATGTGTCTTCACTGAGAGCCACTGGCGTTGATATAATCATTGAAATTGTTGACAAAATTGCTTCCTTTGGGGAAAATAACTCTGCAGTGACATCGGCAAAAGCTGGCAGTAGTACTGCCATGGAAACAGATTCTGAAAACAAGGAAGATCAAGGGCACTCTTGTTTGGTTGGGGCAGATTCAAGTCCAGAGGGCATTGATAATGATCAATTTTTTCAACTGTGCATATTTCATTTGATGGTGCTGCTTCACAGGACAATGGAAAATACTGAAACATGTCGTTTATTCGTTGAGAAATCGGGCATTGATTCACTTCTGAAGCTTCTATTGCGGCCTACTATAGTCCAATCATCTGAAGGCATGTCCATTGCTTTGCATAGCACAATGGTTTTCAAGGATTTTACTCAACACCATTCTGCTCCTTTAGCCCGTGCATTTTGTAGCTCTCTGAGGGATCACTTGAAGAAGGCTTTGACTGGATTTGGCTTGGCTTCAGGGTCCTTTTTGCTGGATCCTAGGACAACACCTGATGCTGGAATCTTTTCATCACTTTTCCTTGTTGAGTTCCTTCTGTTCCTTGCTGCCTCAAAAGAGAATCGTCTGGTAACAGCGCTGCTTACAGAATTTGGGAATGGCAGCAAAGATGTTTTGGAGGATATTGGACATGTGCATCGGGAGATTCTTTGGCAGATTGCACTGCTTGAAGATGCAAAAATAGAAACAGAGGATGATGGGAATGGTTCTGTTGCCGAGTCACAACAATCTGAATCAAGTGCAATTGAAACTGAGGAGCAACGATTTAACTCTTTCAGGCAATTCCTTGATCCATGGTTGAGGAGAAGGACATCAGGGTGGAGTCTTGACTCCCAGTTTTTTGACTTGATAAATCTCTACCGGGATCTTGGCCGAGCTAGTGGATTCCAGCAAAGACTGACTGGTGATGGTACTTCAAACCGGTCTACTTCAGTTCAACAGGCAGATCATTCTGAATCTTCAGATGCTACAGGCTCAGTCAGTAGAAAAGAGTATGACAAACAGAGATCCTATTACACTTCTTGCTGTGATATGGTGAGGTCACTTTCATTTCATATTACACATTTGTTTCAAGAGTTGGGGAAGGCAATGTTGGTACCTTCTCGTCGACGGGATGATACTGTCAATGTATCCCCTTCTTCCAAAGTAGTGGCTTCTACTTTTGCTTCCATCGCACTGGATCACATGAATTTTGGTGGCCATCCCATTCCTGGATCCGAAGTATCTGTTTCGTCTAAGTGTCGATACTTTGGCAAGGTGATTGATTTCATTGATGGCATTCTTCTGGACAGGCCAGATTCTTGTAATCCAATATTGTTGAATTGCTTGTATGGGCATGGTGTTGTTCAGGCTGTTCTGACTACATTTGAAGCAACTAGTCAGTTGCTCTTCACAGTTAACAGGGCCCCTGCGTCTCCAATGGATACTGATGATGGAAACACAAAACAAGATAAGGAAGACAGTGATAACTCGTGGATTTATGGTCCATTAGCTAGCTATGGTAAACTAATGGATCATCTGGTCACATCATCATTCATTTTATCTCCTTTCACGAAGCACTTGCTTGCGCAGCCTCTTGCAAATGGGGGTACACCTTTTCCACGAGATCCTGAAACTTTTGTTAAGGTGCTACAGTCGATGGTTCTCAAGGCAGTGTTGCCTGTTTGGAGTCATCCTCAGTTTTCTGATTGCAGCAATGATTTTATCAGTACAGTTATTTCTATCATTAGGCATGTTTATTCAGGAGTTGAGGTGAAAAATGTCAGTAGTAGCACTGGCGCTCGTATTTCTGGACCTCCTCCGAATGAGACCACTATTTCAACAATTGTGGAGATGGGTTTTTCCAGGTCTAGGGCTGAAGAAGCTCTAAGGCAAGTGGGGTCGAACAGTGTGGAATTGGCGATGGAGTGGTTGTTCTCCCATCCTGAGGAAACTCAAGAGGATGATGAACTGGCTCGTGCCCTTGCCATGTCACTTGGTAACTCTGAATCAGATACGAAGGAAGATAATTCGGTTGCCAATAGCCAACAGCTTGAGGAAGAGGTGGTGCAGCTGCCGCCAATTGAGGAATTGTTATCGACGTGCACAAAGCTTCTGCAAGTGAAGGAACCTCTAGTTTTCCCTGTACGTGACCTCCTTTTGCTGATATGCTCACAAAATGATGGTCAATCCAGATCCAGTGTCATCTCCTTTCTTCTTGACCAAGTGAAAGATCGAAATCTACTTTCTGACAGTAAAAATTCTACCTTGTTGTGTGCTCTTTTTCATCTTCTTGCGCTGATTCTGCATGAAGATTCTTTAGCACGAGAAGCTGCCCTGAAGAATGGCCTGGTCAATATTGCAATAGATTTACTTTCGCAGTGGGATTCTTCTTCTTTTGACAAAGAGGCTTCCCAGTTCTCTAAGTGGGTGACAACAGTTTTTCTTGCTATTGATCAGCTACTGCAGGTTGATCAAAAACTGAACTCCGAAATTGTTGATAAGTTGAGAAGGGATGATGGAAACGGTCAGCAAACCGCCGTTAATATTGACGAGGAAAAGCAAAACAAATCTCAAATTGCCATGGCATTACCTGGAAAGCACATTGATATGGAGAAGCAGAAGAAGCTTATTCAGATTGCTTGTAGTTGTATCAGAAACCGGCTTCCCTCTGAAACCATGCATGCTGTTCTGCAGCTATGTGCCACTCTCACCAAAAATCATTCAATTGCTGTTTGTTTTCTTGATGCTGAGGGTGTAAATTTGCTGCTGTCTCTGCCAACAAGTAGCCTCTTTCCTGGATTTGATAATATTGCGGCAACCATTATTCGCCATGTCCTGGAAGATCCACACACATTGCAGCAAGCCATGGAATCTGAAATAAAGCACAGTCTTGTTGCTGCTGCAAACAGACATTCAAATGGAAGAGTTACCCCACGAAATTTTCTCTCCAGTTTGAGTTATGTTATATCCCGAGATCCAACTATTTTTCTGCAGGCGGCACGATCTGTTTGCCAAGTTGAGATGGTTGGCGAGAGGCCTTACGTTGTGTTGCTGAAAGATCGTGAGAAAGATAAAAGCAAGGAGAAAGAAAAAGAAAGGGAGAAAACCTTGGAAAAGGACAAGGCACATTTGACCGATGGGAAGGTTACTTTGGGGAATTCAAACATCACGACTCCTGGAAGTGGGCATGGAAAACTTCATGATTCAAATTCTAAGATTGCCAAAGTTCATAGAAAATCTCCCCAGAGCTTTATAAATGTGATTGAGCTTCTTTTGGATTCGATAAATAGTTTCGTGCCTCCCTCAACCGATGATGTGATGACTGGTAAGCTGTGTTGCTTTTTGAATATCTTTCTGGATATATGTTTCTTTTATTTGCAGCTAGATGCTTATGCTGTTATTTTTTGACATGCCAGGTGTCCAGCGTGATATGCCATCCAGTGATATGGATATTGATGTTGCTGCAATCAAGGGGAAAGGAAAAGCCATAGCTTCTGTATCTGACGAGAATGGAATCGGTAGCCAGGAAGTTTCAGCTTCCCTGGCAAAGGTTGTATTTATACTGAAGCTTTTGACAGAGATTTTGTTGATGTATTCTTCCTCTGTTCATGTGCTTCTTAGAAGGGATGCTGAAGTTAGTAGCTGCAGGAATCCTCATCATAAAGGTGGTTCTGGTTTGTCCACTGGAGGGATATTCCACCATATTCTTCACAAGTTTATTCCGTGTTCTGGATATCTGAAGAAGGATAAGAAATTAGATGGTGATTGGAGGCATAAACTAGCAAATCGGGCTAGCCAGTTCTTGGTTGCATCTTGTGTTCGTTCAGCTGAAGCAAGGAGGAGGATCTTTTCGGAGATCAGTTATATTTTCAGCGAGTTTGTTGATTCATGCATTGGTGTTAGGCCACCAACTAATGATTTACAAACATATATCGATCTGCTAAATGATGTACTTGCTGCTCGTACCCCTACTGGTTCATACATTGCTCCAGAAGCTTCGGCCACCTTTATCGATGTTGGTCTGGTCAAGTCTTTAACTCGTACTCTCGAAGTGCTGGATCTGGATCATGGTGACTCTCCTAAAGTTGTTACAGGACTTGTCAAAGCTCTGGAATTGGTGACAAAGGAACACGTTAACTCTGTCGATTCTAATGTAGGGAAGGTAGAGAATTCAACAAAACCTCCTGCTCAGAGTCAAGCAGGGGGGACAGATAATGCTGCTGACATATCCCAGTCCATGGAGATGGCTTCTGAATCAAATCATGATGCTATGTCGGGTGAACACATTGATTCATTTAATGTCGTTCAGAACTATGGTCGCTCTGAGGCTGTTACAGATGACATGGAACATGACCAAGATCTTGATGGAGGTTTTGCTCCTGCTGAGGATGACTATATGCAGGAGACTTCTGAAGAGATGAGAGGTCTTGAAAATGGCATGGATACTGTTGGGATACGTTTTGAAATCCAGCCTCATGAACAGGAACATCTTGATGAAGATGAAGATGAGGAGATGTCTGGGGATGAAGGAGATGAAGTTGATGACGACGACGATGATGACGATGACGACGACGATGATGAAGATGAGGAGCGCAATGATCTTGAAGAAGAAGTCCGTCATTTGCCACATCGTGATACGGATCAAGATGATCATGATATTGATGATGATGAATTTGATGAGGAAGTGTTAGAGGAAGATGAAGAGGATGAGGAGGAAGATGATGGTGTTATTCTTCAGCTTGATAACGGTATTAATTTTTTTGACCATATTGAGGTCCTTGGGAGAGATCATGGCTTTGCTAATGAAACTCTCCATGTGATGCCAGTTGAATTTTTGGGTTCTAGACGTCAAGGGCGTACTACATCCATTTACAATCTTCTTGGTAGAAATGGTGATAGTGCTGCCCCCTCCCGACATCCTCTTTTAGTCGGGCCTTCTTCACCTCAGCTTGTCCCTCCTAGACAGTCAGGTATAATGAGTTTTTCATCATACATTTTTCTACTTGTATACTTAGGTTTTCATTTAAATTCTGCCTAATTCATTGTCACTAACTGCTGGTTTTATTCCCTTTCTATTCTTTTGATGGTTTTGAAGTTTAATTTTCACTTTGATTTATGACTTGTCCAGAAAGTACACGTGACCTGATATTTTCAGATAGAAACTTGGATAGCAATTCATCCCCGCTGGATACAATTTTCCGGTCTTTGCGGACTGGGCGTCATGGTCACCGTTTGAACCTGTGGACGGATGATAGCCAGCAAAGTGGTGGATCTGCTTCTCTACCTCCTGGCCTTGAGGAGTTGCTTGTTTCCCAGTTAAGGCGGCCAACCAATGACAGAACATCCGACCAGAATGCTGCGGCAGTAGAGCCTAAAACCAATGCTGAGGCTAGCCAATTGCCTGAAACAGAGGCAGGTTCTCAGGTCAATCCTGCTGTTGGAAACAATGTGAACCAAGTGAACAACATTGGGTCTGCTTCCTCTGCTTTAGAAGTTGATGGCACTGGAAATACCGAGACGCGACCTGCTGCAAGTTACCCTCACTCGCAATCTGTTGAGATGCAGTTTGAACAGAATGATGTTGCTGTTCGAGATGTGGAAGCGGTGAGTCAAGAAAGTGGTGGAAGTGGAGCAACATTAGGTGAAAGCCTTCGGAGTTTAGATGTTGAGATTGGAAGTGCTGATGGTCATGATGATGGTGGGGAAAGGCAAGGTTCAGCTGATAGAATGAATTTGGATCACCACACAAATCGTGCAAGAAGGGGAAACGTGTCTTTTGGCAATTCCACTCCCTTAAATGGGAGAGATGCATCACTTCATAGTGTCACTGAAGTTTCAGAAAATTCCAGCAGGGAAGCTGATCAAGATGGTCCAGCAGTGGAGCAACAGGTTGGCGGCGATGCTGGTTCAGGATCAATTGACCCAGCATTCTTGGATGCTCTTCCCGAGGAATTGCGCGCAGAAGTCCTTTCTGCCCAGCAAGGTCAAGCACCGCAGCCTTCCAATGCTGAACCACAAAATACTGGAGATATTGATCCAGAGTTTCTCGCAGCTCTTCCTCCTGACATCCGGGCTGAGGTTTTAGCTCAACAGCAAGCGCAGAGAAATCATCAGTCACAGGAACTTGAAGGCCAACCAGTTGAAATGGACACAGTCTCCATTATTGCAACATTTCCATCAGATTTACGTGAAGAGGTACTCTTGTTTGTTATATAGTGATTTTGAAATTTTAATTTTCAAAAAACATAAACTTATCTTTTGCATATGCAGGTTCTCCTAACATCATCTGATGCTATTCTTGCCAATCTGACACCTGCACTAGTTGCTGAGGCTACCATGCTGCGTGAAAGATTTGCCAGTCGTTTTAGCAATCATACCCTCTTTGGAATGTACCCTAGAAGTCGTAGAGCTGAGTCTTCTAGAAGGGGTGATGGTGTTGGGTACAGCCTTGAGAGAGCTGGGTTAACCTCGCGCAGGTCTATTTCTGCTAAGATTGTGGAAGCTGATGGAGCACCTTTGGTTGAGGCAGAATCTCTACAGGCAGTTATTAGGGTGCTTCGCATGGTTCAGGTACTTGGTGGAAAACATATCTCCTACTCTTTCCTTTCTGGTCATTGTACTGATGTATATAATTTTGCAGCCGCTTTATAAAGGTCCAACACAGAGACTGCTCTTGAATTTATGTGCTCATGGTGAAACCAGAACTGCTCTGGTCAAAATCTTGTTGGGCATGCTTATGCTGGATACAAGAAGATCTTTTAGTTTTCCAAGTACAGCTGAGCCTTCTTATCGACTCTATGGTTGCCAGAATAATGTTGTGTATTCCCGCCCGCAATCTTTTGATGGTAAACTCCATAGTTTGATTTAAATTTATTGTGTGTATAAACCTTTTTGATAGTTCTGTATTATCATTTCAAAGATTAAATTTGTTTGTGGCTTTGCAAATTTTGCCATATGCAAGCATTAATTAAATGGTAGTGGCTGCTACTAGATCTGATTTGTTGCTATTGATTATTTTTTATTAACTTTTTGATCAATGGAAAGTCAATGGCACTTTCTTTTTTCTTCATAAAGATATGCCTTCATTGGTTTTGGTTTAGTTGCCAGCCTGCTTACATACTGTTTTTCTCTTTATAGGGGTCCCACCTTTGCTGTCACGGCGTATTCTTGAGACTTTGACTTATTTGGCTAAAAATCATCCCAATGTGGCAAAAATTCTACTTCAGTTTAAGTTGCCTCTTGCTGTACCAGATGAGGCAAGAAATTCTGCTGAGGCACGTGGCAAAGCTGTCATGGTTGTTGATAAGGAAGTGGAAGAACAGCAGCACAGGGAAGATTGTGTATCCATTGCTTTGCTTTTGAGCCTCTTGAACCAACCTCTATATTTGAGGAGCATAGCACATCTTGAACAGGTGATGCTTGCATTTTAAGCTGTTTTCTTTTAATTTTTCGATGAAAAAAAATAGTGCCTTCTTGTTTCGGGCATTTGCAATGATTAATGTGTCTCTGTTTGCTCTGGGTCTGTAATTGGATATCGTTTTAACTCTTGTATGCTTCCTCTTGCAGCTCCTTAACCTATTGGAGGTGATCATCCATAGTGCTGAGAACAAGTCCAGTTTGTCGGATAACTCTGTGGCTGCCTCTGAGCAACCATCTGCTCCTCAAAGTTCCAACTCAGACACTGATCTAAATGCCGAAGCTACAGGGGTGGCTCCTGGGGCTTCCGCTGGTACTTCATCCATGGTTGTTGGTTCCTCAAAGACCACCACATCTCATGAAAGTAGTGGATCTGTTACTGAAAGTGTACTACTAAGCTTGCCACAAGCAGAACTTCGCCTTCTTTGCTCTTTGCTTGCACGGGAAGGGTATGAGATTTTAGACCTATAGTTTGTTATCTCTCTCTTCTTAATATCTTGTGATTCTTGTACTGAGTTGAATTTCATATTCACTATACATGCTTTTTCTGTCATTCTTTTTTGCCTTTTAATATCACAAAAAGGATTATTTTATTCTCTGTTTCTTAATATTGCCTTTTTTGTCTGCACTGTACCTGAGTTTTTGTTGTAATGGTGTCTTGTAATTTTTGCACGGTTCTTCTGTAGCGTTTGAGAAGCCTTCTCTCTTGGTTATCTTCTTGAAGTTCCCCTTTGCACTCAGTCAACATTCCTAACAGTTGTCCTCTGTTGTTTTATTATTCAGCCTGTCAGATAATGCATATAATCTTGTGGCGGAGGTAATGAAAAAATTGGTGGCTATTGCACCAACTCATTGTCATCTATTTGTCACTGAGCTAGCAATTGCAGTACAAAACTTGACTAAATCTGCCATGGATGAGCTCCACTTGTTTGGTGAGGCAGTTAAAGCACTTCTCAGTACAGCTTCTTCTGATGGAGCTGCAATTTTGAGAGTTCTTCAGGCATTGAGCTCTCTTGTCGCCTCCCTGGTTGAGAATGAGAAAAATAAAAAGATTCTTCCTGATAAAGGCCTTGCTGCTGCTCTTTCTCAAGTACACGACATCAATGCTGCTTTAGAACCTTTGTGGGCAGAGCTTAGCTCTTGCATAAGCAAAATAGAGAGTTTTTCAGATTCTGTTCCTGATTTACTTCTTCCATCAAGAGCTTCAACATCTAAACCATCTGGTGTAATGCCTCCCCTTCCTGCGGGTTCACAGAACATCTTACCATACATTGAGTCCTTCTTTGTGATGTGTGAGAAGTTGCATCCTTCGCAGCCTGGTTCCAGTCATGACTACAGTATTGCTGTTTCTGAAGTTGAAGATGGCAGCACTTCTGGTGCCCAGCAGAAAACTACCGGCCCAGTGATGAAAGTGGACGAGAAGCATATTGCTTTTGTGAAGTTCTCAGAGAAACATAGGAAACTGCTCAATGCTTTTGTCCGCCAAAATCCTGGCCTGCTTGAGAAATCTTTCTCCCTCTTGTTGAAGGTTCCTCGTTTTGTTGATTTTGACAACAAACGTTCCCACTTCAAGTCAAAAATAAAGCATCAGCATGACCATCATCACAGTCCTTTGAGAATTTCAGTGAGAAGAGCTTACATCCTTGAAGATTCGTATAATCAGCTCCGCATGCGATCTACCCAAGATTTGAAAGGAAGGCTGACTGTTCACTTTCAGGGTGAAGAAGGTATTGATGCAGGTGGACTTACAAGAGAATGGTATCAGTTGTTGTCCAGGGTTATTTTTGACAAAGGAGCACTACTATTTACTACTGTGGGCAATGACTCAACATTTCAGCCTAACCCCAATTCTGTTTACCAAACGGAGCACTTGTCATATTTCAAGTTTGTTGGCAGAGTTGTAAGTATCATTTTTTATTTCCGACTGATTTTTCCTTCATGTGCTGTCTTATTAACTTCTGTTTGTATATGATTTGCAGGTCGGCAAAGCACTTTTTGATGGCCAACTTTTGGATGTGCATTTCACTCGATCTTTCTACAAGCATATTTTAGGAGTTAAAGTTACATATCATGACATTGAAGCTATTGATCCTGATTATTTTAAAAATCTTAAGTGGATGCTTGAGGTATGTCCTTCAGGGCTTTCTTTTTGGCTCTTCCCACTCCCCACCTTTCTTCCCTCCATGGATTTGAAGGATCAGGATTGCTTATCTTTTTACTTCTTTGTGCAGAATGATAGAAGTGATGTTCTGGACCTTACTTTCAGTATGGATGCTGATGAAGAGAAGCTTATACTGTATGAGAGAACAGAGGTGAAGCGAGTCCCCAGTTCCTTTTTCTGACACCATTTTCTTGTTGGAGTTGCGTTTTTGTGATTAGGTATTGTGTCATAATGCAGGTTACGGACTATGAACTGATCCCTGGCGGACGTAATATCAAAGTTACTGAGGAGAATAAGCACCAATATGTTGATTTAGTTGCTGAGCATCGGTTGACGACAGCTATTCGTCCTCAGATAAATGCTTTTCTGGAAGGATTCACTGAATTAATTCCCAGAGAATTAATATCAATTTTCAATGACAAGGAACTGGAATTATTGATAAGTGGACTCCCAGATATTGATTGTAAGTTCTGTTGTCCTTGCACAGTGACAATTTTTTTTACTCCAATGCTTCAAAATTTTACTTTGCTTCTGAGAGACTGAAACGTTTTGTTCATCAATGAATTCTAGTGGATGACCTGAGGGCCAACACGGAGTATTCTGGATATAGTCCTGCGTCTCCTGTCATACAGTGGTTTTGGGAGGTTGTTCAAGGGTTCAGCAAGGAGGACAAGGCTCGTCTTCTGCAGTTTGTGACAGGCACTTCCAAGGTATGTCTGCTTAATTTTTCATTTCTTTTTATGTTATTTATGTTTGCCACTTTCATGCATTTTGCAGTCAACTGTTTCTTTCCAATCTAAATTTCTACTCAGAGTCAGCACGTGGTATACTTATACTGTGTAATTCATTATTTTTTTCTATCTTTGATGCTTTGTCTTCACCTGACTGTAAATTTGTCACTAAGTTGGTTCTTTCTAATTGCTTCAGGTGCCTTTGGAAGGCTTCAGTGCACTTCAGGGGATCTCTGGTTCACAAAAGTTTCAGATACACAAGGCATATGGCAGCGCTGATCACTTGCCTTCAGCTCACACCTGGTAATCTTTCATTATTAAGTAGCGCTTCTGCTTCTGGCTCTGCTCCTCCATGCTTAAATTTCACATTCTTCATCTGAATTTTTCATGTTTGTGATTGATCTTTATATGTAAATATTTGCTTATTTTGGTATGCCTGCAGTTTCAATCAACTTGATCTACCCGAGTATCCTTCCAAGGAACGTTTAGAGGAGAGGTTGCTACTTGCCATTCATGAAGGCAACGAAGGTTTTGGATTTGGCTAAGGCTGTAGGCATTAAATTAGGCATTGTAGATATTTTATATGCGTATGTCACAGGGCTTTTGATGGGGGAAGAAATTGGCTTTTGGATGTTGATACATGTTAAATAACTGTACAGTCGTCCTATATGGCTATTGGAAATGCCTCAGGCAGTTTTTGAAGTTGCCAATCTGGTCTTTTGATTTTACAGAAGTTGTCAATCTTCCATTCTTCTTGTGAGATTGCTCCTACGCTTTTTTCTTTATTCTGTTTCCGGGCTTTTGGGTTGTGCGTTTTACCTTCAAGCTCATTAGGAGATGAAAATAGCGTTTGGCAAAGCCAATTATTCGTGTGGAAGTGAGCAAAGATGGTGCTAGATTCAAGTCTACTAAATTACAGAGAGCTTACTAAACTACCAGCGCGCCAGGAATCAATTGTTTTTTCCTTTTCTTTCCTTCAATTTTTTGTATTCGTAGCGGGCAATAAAAACACTTTGTTTCGGTAAAGAAGCCAAAACTGTGGGAGAATGGCTGGGTGGTGTCGTGATTAATATTGGAAGCTGCTTCGTTATTCAGGCTGAGTTATGGGGGCTGTTCTCTGTTTTGACTTTTGCATGGCAACTAGGATTCAAGAGGGTGGAAGCCGAAGTAGGATTCAAGAGGGTGGAAGCCGAAGTAGGATTTACAAATCCTGGTTGAACAAATCCTGGTTGATCTAATTGTGTCGGATGGTGAGGACCATGATTTTCTGCCGGTCTTAGCTACAGATAGTAGAATTCTGTTACAAAGACCTTGGGAGGTGTATCTGAAACATGTGTATAAGGAGGCTAACCATTTTGCTGATGCCCTTGCTAAATTAGCCCCTTCGTTTAGCATGGGTTAATCTGAACTTCAATGCCCTCCGCAAGACATTCTGCCCCACCTTACCTTAGATGTACAAGGGACTGTGTTCCCTCGAACCCCCTGATCTTGTATTTTGCTAGCCTTCAAGGCATAATCTTTCTTTGCAAAAAAAAGAAGCCAAAACTGTCGATCAGTGAAGAAGCCAAAACTGTCGTGTAGCGTAATTGTGGATTGTTTTGTCATCCTGGGTTATCTTCCCTTGCAAAATGCTATTGCAAATTTATCAACTTTTACCATTGTGGATTGATTGATATGCAAATCAATTTACAACAATACAGGTTGCTGCAGTTCAACAATGGCAAGAAGTTCTTTTAAAGAAAAACCTACCTTAACCATATCCAAAGAAAAACCTACCTTAACCATATCCAAAGGAAAACCTACCTTAACCATATCCTTAACTTGTTATTCCCCGTAGGGACCAGATCTTTAGTGTTCCTATTGGAGTATCCCTTTTGAGTAGAAATGACTGGCTTTGTGCTTCTTGTAATCCTTGCTAACGCTCTGGATGCATCAATAAGCCTGGCCTTGTTTTGTTCAGCCGACACTGTCCTCTTTTCCAATAGTAGCAGGTCATTCTCCGTGCCTTTATTCTGGATGTCCCTTTTTCTTCTCAACTCGCGGAGAGAGTCAGGTCCCCTAAGCAAGCTAGACTCTTGGTTTATTGTGCCACTTCGAGAACTAAAGTTTCTCTCACTGGGGTAATCCATGTCCTGTACCATTCCTGTTCTAAACTTTTCAGCTGAGTTTGAACTCTGCACCCTTGGCCCTTCCTCCTCTCTTAGCTTTTCTTCAAGCACTTTGATCTGCCACAAACCATGACAAAACAATTAAATTATTTCATGCTTCTGGTTGATCAAACAACTACAGAAACTATCTGATTCATATTCTTTCTAAACAACCAAAGCTTTTGGAGGAAGAACCTTCTGTTGAACCAATAAAGATCCAGAACTCTCTCTTTCCCTTGTCAGTTTGTTTTCTGCTTCCTTTAACTGCAAAAGTAGAAACCAAACTATCAGCCGTTTGCTTACACGCTAATGTCCAGAAATGCATTCTACAATAACATTCTGGCACTGCATACACATTTTATTTTCTCGCCGTGCAAGACCAATTATCTTGCTGAGCGTCCTCCTACTTCAAAAGTTCTCCTAATTTGGGTATTATTGCTTACATCCTCACGTAGTGGTGTGCCCGAGAGAGAAACAAAGTGGGAGAAACTTTGAAACTAAATAATCAGCAATTTACCACAAAACTTAATTCAATCACCTTGTGCTGTAGTGTCCGTGAATGAAGCTCAAACTCCCGTTCTCGCTCTCTCATTCTTTTCTCCAGTTCCTTCACCTGTGAATCATAAGAGAGTTAATCATTATTTGACCTAAAGACTATTACAGTAGTTGTAAGATCATGATGCTTTCTGCTTTCACAAACTCCAGGGTATAATAAACTCGAACAAAGAACTGGAATGTGCTAAAAAATACAAGGAAATCAGTAGTTATACAGTCTTCACAATTTTTAACATGATCAATCACCATTTACTGCAATCATTGTCTCTCATGTTCGGCACAAAGGTGACAAACTCAACGTCAAGAGTAAGCACCGAGACTTGGACCAAGAAATATATATATCTCTTCCTTAAAACAGCTGCTTATGATTATGTATAGGTCTTCTTTTAGGGAGACAAAGTTTATATATAAATCCAGATTGCAAAAACCTTGAATTGAAGATTCTTGGACTCCACTTTCTCGTGCTCTTTCAGCTTATTCTCAAGTTCATGGACCTGTGAGAGACACAGAAGTGAAAAGTCAGGTAACACAAGCTTGCTTATGCATGCCAAGGAAATGTTGCGGTTAGAAAATTATGACTGATAGCTACCTGATGTTGATAGTTTAAGCAATGTACTTCCTTTCTTTTCATTCCTTCAGAAAGTTGTAACAATTGCTTTTCTAGCTGTTCACATAATGCGGTCTTCGATGCAAGTTGGATCTCAAGTTCGTTAACTTTTTCCACTTGGTTTCTACACAGCTGATCCTTGCCTTTGGCCTTGCCTTCCAGGTTTTGGAAGTTCAGTTCTAACTTACTTATAGCCTCGTCTTTCGATTTCACTTCTTGCTTTGCTTTATCAAGCTTGAGGAAGTTCAGAAACAAAAACAGGAAGAAAAGAATTACTAATTCATGTATTTTATAAATGTAGGAAGACAGTGGCGACAACTTGTCAGCTCCTTACATACCATGACTTTCAGCTTTTGAAGCTCTTTCATATCAGTCTGTTTCTTTGCAGGACCTAATTCAACTCCTCGTACCCGGGTTGCAAAGTTTAGAGAACTTATAGTCTCTCCTTGGTCATTCTCAGATGGGCTGATTTGCACAAACATCAGGGTTTTTGAGTCACCACCTGCAACATGTCGATTGAAAAGACTAAGCACCGAGCCAAGAAGCTTTGCAATTCATCAAATTCACAAAGTTCCAGATCACTTGTACTCTTGCACAAAACAAAACAATTTTACTTTCTTTTACAACATTACATACTGATATTGTGTATAGTTTGTGAAGCTTATGCTTAGTATCCACAAAACAATCACTGACTGCACTGCAATCTCAGAACTGCTATTTGAAATTGTTAATAACTCCTGTAATAAGTCGGAGTACAGTACAAAATTTACGCAATGTAGTTAAATCTTTACTTATCATGCTTTCAATAGGAAAACATTTGATTTAAGTAACCATTTCAGTATATGTTCAACAGTTTCAAGTTACTAACCTAACGAATCTTGAAGTAAATGCGTGAGCTTCGAGTTCCTGTAAATGACCAATGAAAGAATTTAGAATAATTGGACCAGCCAGTTTTTAAGTTACAGATCAAGAATCAAAAAAAAAAAAAATCAAAAGGAAACCTGTATGGTATGTGGCTGCTCTTAGTTGCCAGAGCGGAAACAACATCACCAAGAGCTGAAAGTGATCTGTTTATATTTTGAGCTTCCTTGAGCCGTTCACCTTGAACCTCAGTCTTTGCCAGTCTCTCGCTTCCTGCCAAATCCACTAGCCATAGCTTGCTCATTGTGCACTCACCATTTAGCAAATTCCTCGCTCTTACCATGGTGCAAAGCAAGCTAAGAAGATAGAAAATGCAGTTAGCCTTAACAAAAATATTTGATAAAAATTGAAGGGAGTATCTCTTTTATCAAGCCAAAACAAACTTACACACAAGAAATAACAAGTTCAAATCAGCACTAACCAATGGGAGCGGCTACTGTGTTCATTTACATTATTTGACCCTACAGCCCTTGCATTGCTCCCTGCCTGCAAAACATCCCAGACCTCCTTAATATTCTCAACTTTGGCTTCAACTATTCCTGGCACATGATGGAATCCATCAGAAACTTGCTTTATCTGCAGCCTGAAATGCAACGAGAAATAAGACCATATCAACTAGTCAACTGCAAATCTAAACATAATTACATCCAAATTCCTAAGCTACCAATCAAAATGTGAATAAATCGGACTAATCAAACAGAAATGTGGACTAGTGTCATTACCCTTTAGCAGTTACTGAGGTTGCGAGCAAATCCCGGATTTGCTCATTGTAAACTTCAAGCACACTAACAGAGATATCATACGAGACAGTTTCTCTTTTTTCTTCAGCAGTTTTAAATAACAGTTCCAAAGTCCGATAATTGACTCCTCGGTTTTGCTCAGTGCCCTCCATAGTGAAAGTTTTTCCTGTGCCCGTTTGCCCAAATGCAAATATGCAGACGTTGTAACCATCTAAAACCGAGACAACAAGAGTAGCAGCATCCGCGAATACATCAACTGTTACGACAGAAAAGGTATTAAGAGAATGTTAAAAAGGAAAATTGAACTAAAAATGGATAACAAAGGGAAAGGAAAGTATAACTTTAAGACTGAAAGGATTTCTAGTGAAAAAACATCCTGAACCATTAACGTTATAATAGAAAGTACCAATTTATTCTAACTAAGTTCAAAAGAGATGATGGGCGCAGAGCATGCCTTGGTCATCCTTAGGAGAGAAAACTCTATCAAATTTAAAAATTTTCTTTGTGGAGCCATTTGAAAGTATCCCAAGATCCCCATCCTTGGCTGCGGAAAAATCTACCACCGTTTGGTACCCGGCCGCTGCCTCCTCCTTACTCAAAGGGCGGCATCTACAGAAAACCCTGATGTTCCCTGAAATGTAAAGTCTGACAAAGATTTTAACTTATCTTTATCCTTGATCCAATGTTAGAAATTCACGACCAGCAAACGCACCTTTTGCTTCCTGCACTTGGTTATAAAGCTTCTTCCTCTTCACGTGCTCCTCGTTGAACTTCAACTTGAGTTCTTCATGTTGAGAAACTACAATTGGCAGGAACATATTAGTAAAAATGCAGTTCAAAGAAAATTCGATGCAGTCATTTTCTTGAAGCATGTGCAGATGACCATTGATGCGAACTTACCAATTGCTTGTACGGAAGATATCATCTTATCAAAGTCCGGGATTAAATTTGCACATTCATGAGCTTCATGAGAGAGCTACGAATGCTCCATCTTCATCATCTACAAATGGACAGGAAAAATGTTACAGCACAGACCATCCTATACGATGCCAAAGCATGTTTTCCCAAGACAAAAGGTTTCACCTGTAATTTCCTCTCCAATTCGTCGATGGATCCGACCCATAATCTCTTATCACTTTCATACCTTGAAGAAAGATCCCTCAGCGTTGCACCTTGCTTTTCCATTTCTTGACCTATAATCATCATGCAACGGTAAGTACTATAAAAGAGCTTCTAATTAGAGGTCCCAATTTTCGACCTGATTTATCTTACCTAAGCACATATTTTGGAAGAACTTGTGGTCAAGTTCCATGGTGACCTTCTCCAGCTGCTCATTTGCAACTGTCAGTGACATCCATGCCTCGTAGCATTCATCTGCCTTGTGTTTGCATTGGACCTTCAACTCTTCTATCTTCTTTTCATATTTTGCAACAGATTTCATCCTCATGAATTTGTTCTGCAGAAGAGACTAAGTTTACAACCGATGGAAAAAAATATATATCAAAGCCTTTCAAGCTCCTAACATAAGTAATTGAACTACCTGATCTGGCGAAATCTTTATTTCAGCAGCGCAATGATCACATTTCAGATACTCATGTTTCTCATGGGATCCTGTATTTACATAGCATTGTATCCAAAAGGTAAGTAAACTCCAATGCGAATATGAAGAAAATGACTGACAGACATAACAAGGAAACAAGGTTGAGGAAGTTTACTAGGCAGGTCTGCTGCCATCTTAATGCAAATTCCATTGACTATCGGGCTCCCAATTACTCCTTCAAATCTTATACCAATTGCCTTATCGTCCCCAACAGAAACCCTAACACCCTCCACACGCAATGGCTTATTGGCTCCAACAATAGAATATACATCAAGCTCGGAGATAACCTGCCATTTTTGGTAACTGATTCAGCCCAATTACCCAAAATTGATTATCTGCACATTAAGTCTTAATAACTTGTTAAAGAAAAAACACTTGCCTTCTCTTCCTGAATGAAGACATCAAACACCCTCATTCCTCTGGGGCCATTGGTGTAAACTATTTCTGCAAAATGGAGGTCAACCAAATATTCTCCCGCCGACAGGTTCTTGAAAATGTAACCCAAGTCTGTACCAAACCTCGCCGACTGATAAATGGAAGGTAAATCCCCGCCATTTATTATACCCTCATCTGTTCTTAGAACATCCCCTCCTTGGAAGCAGCAATCTTGCTCCACCACATCAATCTTGGCGTTCCCTTCTTTCCTTATGGCACCGCCTCCACAATTCACGAAGATGACGTGGTTTTCTGATTCAAGAAACAGGGGTCTTGTCAACTACATTTGGTTTCTTGAGTTAATTGAATACTAATAATCCTGATTTGGAGATGCTAGAGACAGTGGAGAGAACCTGTGAAAGGAGTGCTGGTTAGGCCTGACTGGATCAATTTAGGACCCGAAACGCAGAGTATGGAATCCAAGCAATCTTCTTCGAGGCAAAATGGGACTCGTTGTTCACTGTCCATGTTTGTGTGGGTTCTTTATTTTCAGGTTAAAGAAAGTAGGAGAACGGGAATCTGGGTTTGGGGTTTTGTTGGGTTTGGTTAGTATTGGTACAGGGTTTCGCCAGTAGAACAAAACAAGAGCAAAGATTGAAACTTGAGTTTGGTTTCTTTCTTTCTGGCTTTGGTTCTTTTCTTTGACTTCTTTCCTTCCTTTTACGATGGAGGGAGAAATGGAGTGTTTTCTTTAGGCTCTAAATTTGAAAATTTTAATCGACCGTTAATTATTAGGCTTCAGGCTCCTGTGGGCCGGGAATGGAATAGGTGGTCCATATAGAAGTGAGTACTGTACTGTGTTTAAAGTTTAAACTTCTCAACTTTCGTATGTGGTGGGTACAGGCTTGTGGATATATCTTTTGGGCTTTTGGCGGTATCCATTTCTTTTTTCGCCTACAAAAATTACCGCCTTCAAATACACAACTAACTTTTCATCATTTTTTTTTAAAAAAAAAAAACCGCAACGACCTTTTATTACCCACCCAACAAATGGCCTCACTAGAACTTGCAGGATGCAGCATACCATTACAATTTACAATATCTTCACTAAAAAAAAAAAAGATGATAGTTCAATATCATGGAACAAAAGCAAACTTTACAAATGATGATGCTTAACAATTGTAGTGAAATAATGTTCTCCATCTGCGAAAATTATATAGAGAATCGAGGATCTTTTTCATAGGGAAGATTGTTTTCATGTTCTTTACCTTTAAATTCGTCCATGAATGCTCTATTTAACAATGGAAATTAGAAAAAATGGATGGGATTATTTGAACAAAACGGTTGGTTTTTCAATTTGATTTCTTATTATAAATATTTTCAAAATTGACATAGCAACAAAACAAATGATCAATTTATGTACCCAAAAAAAAAAAATGATCAATTTGATCTAGGAAAAAAAATATCATATGTAAATTATACACAATACCATGTGAGTGAGTACCGAATTAAAGTGTTAGTAGTAGTACTATAAAGTTGCCCTACAATTACGTGTATTAATAGCAGCAACAAAGAAAGAGACTAGACAAGGCAGTTGGTTTAGCTACTGTACTGCTATTGTTAATATTGAGCTGTTATTTCTTTTTCCTTTTTTTTTTCCACTGTTGGAGGGGACTGGTTCGGTTCGGTACCTACCTACGCGCGCTTTCTCATCCGTTCTCTGTTGTTGAGTCTCATGGCTACTACTAAGATCGCCGTGGTTGGCAGTGGAAGTCAGTATCTCTCTCTCTCTTTTAGAGTGGACCTTTTCTATATCATCATCATCAAACCGTAACTGTTTTATTACCGTTGCAAGTAATTTAGTAACGGAATGAATGCGGCGGTTGTGCAGTATCAGCGGCTGTTTGCGCATCCACCCTCGCCAGGAAGGGCGTCGCCGTCACTCTCTTCGACGGCGCCCGCGGCCCCGGTGGCCGCATGTCCCAGAGAAGGTCTCTCTCTCTCTCTCTCTCTCTCCGTTCCCGGATCACTCACTCATTCTTTTGATTCCTTTTGTTATATCCTCACCACCTCACTAGCTACTACTAGTTGGTGTTTCAATTCAAACTATTAAATGTTTCTCTTTCTGTTTTTTAATGATAACTTCTGTGTGGTTGATTTTATTTTTTATGGCGGCGGCGGGCAGAGAAACAGCGGAGGACGGGACGGAGGTGTCGTTCGATCATGGAGCTCCCTACTTCAGCGTCAGCGGAGGCAACGCCCCTGTGTTGGCGCTGCTCCGTGAGTGGGAATCTAAAGGCCTTGTTGCCGAGTGGAACCACACTTTCGGCTCTTTCGATTTCCTCTCCCGGGAATTCCTCGACATAGAAAAACCGGTTCTTTTCCCTACATTCTTTTAGCTTCAGCTTTTTTTCCCCTGATTGAGCGAGCTTGTTGGTTTTGAATATAATGTACTATCTATCCAGCTGCTTAATTCACTAATTTGGGAATTAACTCACGAAATTGTGTCCTTCCATTTAGAAACATCTCAAGATTTGGTGTAGGGAATTTGTTCCAATTCTTACTTTTGAAGACAAATTAAACAGTAATTGCACCTCTGTGTTCTATTTTCTATCAGTTAATCGCATCATCTTTTCGTCTGAATTTCATTTAGGGAGAGACTATGAACAAGAGATATGTTGGCGTGCCTGGCATGAATTCTATTTGTAATGCACTGTGCCATGAGACGGGTATGTGGCATCTTTCTACTTCCCTTTCCAAATAGCTATTCTTCCAGGTTACTACATTTTTAACTAACCAGTGGCCTCTCTGCCTCTTTTACCTATTCTTTAGGAGTGGAAAGTAAATTTGGGACCGGAGTTGGGAAGTTGGAGTGGTCAGATGTGCAAAAATCCTGGTCTGTCACGGGTTTAGATGGGCAAAATCTTGGTGATTTCAATGGAGTGGTTGTGTCGGACAAAAATGTATTTTCTTCCAGATTCACAGGAATCACTGGGCGCCCACGACCTCTCGGTACGGTTATTTGTTTCTCATCTTTTTCTTCTTTGTTGAATCAACAACCGCTCAGTGCCTCTTCCTTTCAGTAGCAATTTTTATGCAGCTCCTCATTCTATGGTTTTCCTGTTCCTATTTTTTCTGTTTCAATGGCATCAATCCCTTTCCTACGGCCTTTAAATTAATTTCCTTAACCGCCAGAGTATTGTGATCTATTCAGATTTGAGTTGGGCTCCAGATTTGGCAGTGAAGCTTCAAGATATCCCTGTTGATCCATGTTTTGTGCTTATGCTAGCATTTTCGGAGCCTTTGTCATCAGTGAGTTACTACATTGTGTATTTCTATCAAACCTTTGTTGCAAATGGAAAACTTTGGTTACACGATATCACTGATGAGGCTATATAATCCAATATTTACATACTCCTCTCCAAATATTATTCCTCCTTTGTCATTGGAGAGCTACTAAATCGTAATACGTTATCTCTGCCTGCTGCAAATGGTAAATTTTGATTTCCTAACATCGTTCACATGGTTATATCATTCAAAGTTTTCTTTAGACACTTAACTCTTTTCTGCATATCTGTCCATGTTTCTTTTATCCCTTTGCTTCCTTGATTGATTCGTAGTTGCTCTATCTCACTTTGCATAACATTTATTAGCTTGTGAATACTATTTGTGATGCTCACACATGCTTTTTGTGATTTTGGTATCATGATCCAGATACCTGTAAAAGGAATCTCATTCAAAAATTCCAAAGTTTTAAGTTGGAGTCACTGTGACAGCAGCAAGCCTGGCCGCCCAACCACAAGGTATTCCTGGTATCTGTCAAATGGGTGTAAGCTAGATTCTCTTTTGGTGTAGTTGGATTTACTGTTCAGCTTGGGTCTGCACAGTGAACGTTGGGTACTACATTCAACAAAACATTATGCGGCGGAGTTGATAGCTCAAACAGGACTCGGGAAGCTTACAGATGCAACAGTAGCAAAAGTTGAGGACGACTTGTTGCAGGAATTTCAAAGAACTGGACTTAATATTTCCGAGCCATTTTTCAAGAAAGCTCATCGATGGTTAGTGTTAGATTAAAAGGCCTTAAATTGGATTTTTTTTTTTTGAATAAAAATTGGAATTATGGCTTCTATTTTTCTAATTTGTTGCTTGGAACTAGCTATCATTTAGTTTTACTGGGACTGGTTATATCTGGTATGACAGTCACTGCACTCATTTTCCACATTTGCATCTTGTGCAGTGGCCTAATTGGACAGAATTTGTTATAACTGGCTCAGTTTGTATATGTCTCTAGGATCCTAGAATAAGTACTAGGCTGATATAACTCTCTTCCTCCGTAGTAATTTCTTTTGGTACATCTGGGAATAGCCTATGATATTTTTTGGAATAGGAAGTGGAGACATAGCAGTGAAATTTGGACATGTTGGTTGAGCAGGCATGTGAGTTCTTTTTTGGCAAAAGTTTCTTCTAGCTGTATTTAGTTCGAATTGAACTTATGAATCTGTCCCCATTTAGTATCGGGTTTGCTACGAGTATGGAGGAATATAGTGATAAAGGATCCCCTTCAGACAAGTTGGTGCAGGTTGAATGTTGGCAAAAAACGTGAAAAAACAATCAGTACAGATGTTTTGAAGTTGATGACAGGAGGTGCTCATCGTAATCTGGAGTCATGGATCACCAGGAGACATGTACCTATTCTACTGGTGTTATTTAAATGTTAACTAGATATAAGGAGTTGTAAGACCAAAAAGTGGATACAACTTGTCTAACACAAGTTCTTCTACTGTGTGACATGGCATCCTGCAATTTGCCAATGGCATGTGCGAAACACAAGTAGCTGACATCTCAGCAGCCAACCCGTGGGACTGAAAGGAATATTTTATGGATTAATGTACAGTCATATTGACCTGATGATATCCAGTTTGGTTCTTGCAACATTCTTCTTATGGTTAAACTGGTAAGCAGTGAACCTGTCTACTCTCGAGTTTGTCCAACCACATGATCTATCTGGACCAAGTTTAACAGGGTTTGCAAGCCTTTTACTTGTTACCTGGCAAGATGGGAATGCATGCAGGAAGACTTGAACTCTTTCAGATTATTAAGAGCTTGTAGGTCTATTTACTCGTGGGCCTGTGATACAATTTCTAGTCTGCATGGGTAGTAACAAGCGAAATCTTCATATTCCCATTTTTCTAGCATAGATATGAATGATGAGCACTTAATTCTTATAAAGGTTATAGTTTTCGATCTAATTGCCAGACTGTACCTAGCATGTCATATTTCGTAGGAATTTAGGGCTATCTAGTTTCAAACGAATAACAGCTCTTTTACTAACTTGTGTCAGCTTTTCATATGGTGCTGTAAGCTGTGGAACACATTACTTTTGTCTCTTTCACTTAAATCCAAAAACAAATGTAGTTCAACCAAATTTACTAAAATAAATTCTGTAAAATAGAGACAACTAGTTCTATAGAAAATAGTAAGATGGCATCTCAAATGCCTTGATTTAATGGAACATGTTTGTATCATGTTTGATGTGTGTCTCTGCTGCTTGACTTCAACTTTCGAGTCTTTCACATCTATTTTCCATCTTTCCTTCTCTAATTGCATCTCTGTTGTTCATGCTGCTGGTTGTGTTCCTAGGGGAAGCGCTTTTCCAGCTGCAAGTATTGCCAGTGCAGAGAAATGCTTGTGGAAACCTGAAAGGAGGTTGGCTATCTGTGGAGATTTCTGCGTCAGTCCAAATGTGGAAGGAGCAATACTTAGTGGCCTGGCAGCTGCTTCACAGCTTGTAGAGGCAGTGGTAGAGACGGCTAATCTCTAGGTTTGCAGTTTGAGACTAGTCATGCGGTTGATTTCCTCCAGACTGTTATTGATATTAATGTATCTCGTAATCTTTAATGGGCAAAAGAGACATGAGAACTGGTTGCTGCTTGATCCAGTTTTCATGTCTAGTCTACAAGCTAGCTACTCTGAGCGGAATCATTTAGAGAGTTTATATTTGGTGGACAATTAATTGATGTTTGATGTCATAATAACATCGTTGTATCACGAATACATAGTGCCACTAGCGTCGACTAAACTAGTTCCTAAATAAAATTCCAAAGGAACATCCAAGATCTTTATTAGCTCATCTTCAAAAGATAGAGCGCACTTTGCAAGTTTTTTGGCAGCAAAATTTGCTTCCCTGTATATGTCGTCGATGGACATCTTTGATGGTTTGTCAAGCAGGCGTATTTGCATTTTTAGTGAAGCTCATCGTGTTGAGCTAATTTTCCCATCAATTAACAATTCTTTTGGGATTGACAAGAGTGTGGAACAGGAAAGGGTAAAGAATTAAAAGCAAGAACGGACTCGATGGAAGCATGAAATTACAATAATAAATTGGACGGATGGTCTTTATCAAACTCCATATATATGATCTGTCTATGCTGGAGGGAAGAATTAGGCTCAAATCTTGTGCTTGTATGGCCTGTACCAGTAAACACCTTGGTCCTTGGAATCTTGGTCTGGCTCGGCATATATGCACTCCTTTGCGGCTCTGTACAACATCTTGTGAATAGGAGTAGAATCGATTTGGTAGTAGTCACCCAAAATAGGCTTGATGGCTTCGGTAGCCTCCAGAGCATGGTAGTGTGGGATGGTGGAGATGAGGTGGTGACAAATGTGGGTGTTGGTGACATGGTGTAAGACCCTGTTGAGCCAGCCGAAGTCCAAATCAATGGTGGAAAGAGCTCCCCTGAACCACTCCCACTCGGAGTTGTCGTAGTGTGGGAGTGTGGGATTGGTGTGGTGCAAGTATGTGATGATGATGAATAGGGCAAACACAACAAGCAGTGGGGCGAGGTAGGTGCAAAAGAACCAAACAAAGCCGTGTGCCTTGGACACGCTATAGAACACATAAAGTGCGGTGAAGATGCCAGCGTCAGAGAAGACAACCTGAAGCCTTTCACGGTCTGTGAAAATGGGGCTGTAGGGGTCGTAGTGGTTGGCAAAGCGGTCGTGCTTCTGGCTAGAAGCATTGAAGAGGAGATATAAAGGGAAGGCAAGGAAGAGCATGGAGACAATGCGGATGACTCTGCCAACGGGGTTGTTGAGGTGCTTGGAATACCAGGGGACGGTGTCCTTGAACCTTGGGAGGTAGACTTCATCATGGGTCAAGGAGCCAGTGTTGGAGTGATGCCTGCGGTGGCTGTATTTCCATGCGAAGAAAGGGGTCATGAGTGCAGAGTGAAGGACAAGGCCTACGATGTTGTCCACCCACGCGTATTCGCTGAAGGCATGGTGACCGCATTCGTGGCCTATGACCCAGATACCGGTCATGAATGCTCCCTGGATGAACCAGTAGAGTGGCCAAGCCACATAGTTGAGTGGGGAGGGAAGGATGGGGATGTAAGTCTTGGCAATGTAGAAAAGGGTAGAGCAAACGGAGAGGTCATAAACAAGGTAAGCCAAAGAGCGGGGAAGGGAGCGGTGGAAGCAATGGGCAGGAATGGCTTTCTTGAGTGTGGCAAGCGTGAACGGAGGCTTCTCACTGGGCGCTCTCACTCTCTTCTTCTTCTTCAGCTGGCCATCCTTCGTTTCATGGTCTGAGGAAATTCTTTGGTAGGCTTCCATTGATCTCCCTCCACCTGCTGCTGCTGCTGCTGCCACTCGCTCTCTATCTGTCAAAAATGGAATGGATCACTTTCTTAATGCTCTGGTCTCCTTGGGGGAGTTGAGGCCTCTATTTAAAGTATACAACAACCCTGTGGCTGTGGAGTTGAAGGTCTACTACTTAATTAGAGAGCACACCAAAGAAGAAGTATAGTTAATTAGTCAGTTTTATGCAGCAGAAGAGGTGAAGTACAAGCAGACGAACATCCCAAGCAGGTTCGTATAGTCAAGAAAATGATACTACAGTATAGACTATTAAAATTTAAAACTACCCAACGAAAGAAAACAACCAACATAAAAAGCACGCTCATAATAAGAGGATGGCTTGGCTTGTCTTACCTTAATTATATAATATATAACTGTCAAAAACGGGCTGTGGAGTCAACAAAATATTGCTATATATATAAACTTTGCTGTGATGGGCCGAATCCGGAGCTTTGCCCGGACTAATTCGGTGGACTCGGGTCGCACACCTGGATATGGTGGGTGAGTCTCCCAATAAGAATTTTCAGCATACACGAGGACTCGAATCCAAAACCTCTCCATGTTGTGTTATAAAAAAAATGAAGTTGCACATACCTTTCATTTACATGGCTACCCCTGTTCAAAACACATCTCCTTTTGCAAATGAGGTTTCGCCAACCAGATTTACTTCTCATACTAATTAATGCAATCTTTCTTTTTTAAGCTGAGCACCCTGTTATTTTTTCATTACTAGCATACTGCCTGGGTTACAACGTGTAATTATTTTTCTCATATTTTATGTTGTAAATAATAATTTGACTATTATATGAATAGTTGGTTTAGATTTAATTCATGTTTATGTTGATTTACCTATATTTGATGTCGAGACGACATTATAATTATATATAGACATTATTTGGACTATTATTTATCTATAATTTAGAAATAACTTGTTTTAATATATTTTGCAATTTTTTTTTTGATGTTAGAAGAGTATCTCAGTCGACTACCAGACTAATTTCTCCCCGTGGCTCGATGCGTCACCCTTGTGAGGTGGGACCACTACCAATAGCACAATAATTTCTTATGCAATTAGAATTATAAAAATTTCTTAAAAAATATTGCATCATCTATTTTTATCTTATTTAACTAAGTATTTCTGATTCAATTTTATGATGACATAATGAAACTAAAGTATCAAATGTTGATCGTGTATTTTATAAATGAAAGGGTTCAATATGTAGTAAAATTTGAAATTAATTAATCAAACTTTTATGCATATATATATACCCCAACAAACGGGACTAAGCAATTTGTTTGAAAAGCGGCATGTATCTTTAGTTGAGATTTGTAGGATGGTGGGGACTTGGATTGAATTTTGTGCTTGAAGCAAATAGAGGGCATATGTATGGTTGTACCACAAAGGATCGAAGAAGAGTAAATAGTAGGAGAATATGTTTGATGATTCCTAAATACAATATAGGAAAGGGATATAGCACATATATCTTCTAGGAAAAAGAAAGTCCAAAATCTTAAAATAAATTTTAAATTATGGTGTTTATTGGTCAACTGAAGAATAAAACCGTAAAATTCTCAAAAAAAAAAGAAAGAATAAAACGGTAAAAGGGCGACAAAATATACTACAATTAAATGTGGAATGTTCACGAGAATAATATAAACTAAAATTACTTTATAAGAGAAAAGATAAAGTAATATTAATTTGAGTAAGTATGGCTATTTAAATTACTTTAGCTACTAATTATTCATAAAACACTAATTTATCTTAAACAATAAATTGAACCTATTGAAGGATAAAATTTTAACTTTAAAAAAAAATTGAGGCAAAAAAGTCAGCTCACTCCGTACTAGCCTTTTTTGTTTCAGTATATAGTATAATTACATCAAGAGCAATTGTGCTTGACAAATCTAATTTTGAGTAGTAGAGATACCCATTTAAAAAAGGGAGAACCACTCAAGAATTGTGTATTTGTGGGGTACTTCTTACTTCAATCATAAATTCAATACCTTCTGATATACAAAACCCAATGCAATTAGGTATATCAATTTATGGTGCAAAATGATGTAGAAAATTTACAATTGTAGTAAGTGACTAATTCACCTTCGCATATATTGGCCTTCAAATTTTTGTATTGGAAAACAGACCCCAAGGTTTTCTGATTCCGCCCTGCAACCTCCTATAAAAAGCAGTATTCGAGCTAGATTGAAGAGACCAGGCAGTGTTACTGCGAAGTAGCCATGTAAATCTTCAAAAAGGAAATTTACTTTTGCATGCATTTCAAATGGATATAAGAAAAGGATCATGCTCTGTACAAAAGATAAGGTTTATATCAAGCTCCTAGCACTTTCAATTGTCCACTTGTGTCCCGAGGTGCACGTTCCAATCAAATCCAGACCTGCAAGTTAGCATACTACAACTACAATGTTTTCCAAAATGATACTTAGAAACCTAATAGAATATATACGTTGAAAGCTTTCTTCATTGTTATTTTTCCACCCTTTTTGGTCAGGGATATCATGGTACACGGACACCAAAGTCAGCGCCTACGGTAAAACCTACCTTGAGCATCATCCTTGATTATATTCCGAAGGCTGACAGGAAAATCTTCAGGCAACAAAACTACATCATTCTTATGTACAACCATCTTCGAAAGGTGATCAGCTGCTCTGTTAGCTTCCCTCCATGAATGAGACACTCTATACTTATTGAACTCTTTTAGCAGCAGCCATATATGCTTCAAGCAACCATCAGATTTCCCACCATAAGACCGCTGCCTATTAATTGTTTGCACCACACTCTCTGAATCAGATTCAACCCACACCACTTTAATCCCCAACCCCAAGGCGAGAATAAGGCCTCTCCACACAGCCATTAGCTCAACCGAGAAAATATCATCTCCTGGAGCTTTAGAGACAAAAGCACATATGGGGTAACCATTGCAATCACGGAGCAAACCTCCAAGACTAGCAGCTCTTTTATCTAAAGATCCATCTGTGTTTAACTTAATGCATCCAAACTCAGGCTTTTCCCATCTGCACAATCTAATTGATCTGGCAACGGGGTGTATGAGACCTCTCAACTTTTCAAGATCGACAAGGTTACCAAACATAAAAGTTTGATTGCTTACGGCCTTCACTGCCAGTTGTTCAATTCTTAGATTTTCTTCGTTGGCCTTGTGCACCTTCCCTCTGAGATGTTTCTTTAAACATTTTTCACTGGTAGTGCTCACCAGACACAGAGCACAGCTCCATTCCTTTTGAACTTTCTTACTGCTGGTGGACCAAGTGTGCTCCCACTCTTTATTGTCATTACCGGGTTTGAAAATTTCCTGACAAAGATAACACAAAAAACCAAAACAGTCAAGAAAGGAAATGAAGAAGAATGTAATGTATGCATCGCATTTGTCATGCTTAAGATTGCAAGTCGGGATTATGTCCAACATTTTACAAGTGATGATAAATTTAGGTGCTAAAAATGACAAAAGGGTTAGCAACTAGCAAGGTGCAGCAATATTATTTGATTCTTCATCTTTGTAGGCATTGATGACGCCGCTTAAAGTAAGCAATAATCCCATTCCAATATCAACTTGAGAACCAAATACATTATAGTCCACGGAGTCAATAGGTTTTCTCAATGTATCTCCCTAGTCTTTTGTGAAGTTGATCATGTTCTAGCTGGACATCATAGGCAGAAGACCTACCTGGTAAATGACGGTTTCCAATTCTTGTCCATCCTCAACTACGTCAGCATCAACTGCATCAGAAAATTCTTCCTGCTCAAGGAATGAGAACCATGGCTTGCCAATGATGAGCAAGGATCCCCATTTGAGCAAATCCACACATATATAAGGTCTCAAAAGGCGGCTATAGGCGTAGGAAGCACCGCCAAAATACGGAATCACAAGTAGGACAGTCGCCAAGCCCTTCACGCAAGGCCAGAATGGAAACCTACAGTTTTTAACTCAACCAAAACAGGGATTTTAAAATCATTCCTCATACTGAAAATTAGACATCTAGACAACCACCCTCCCAGGGAAAGAGTGGCACAACAAAGCAGTACTCAAATCCTTTTAAATAAGTTCCTATTCATCAATCTAAATATATTAGATGATACAAAAGCACTCATTTTCAAGTAAAAATAAAAGGAATCTCCCAAATAAAGAATTCCAAAGCAGTAAGGAAAGCAAAGCTTCAAATCACCAGTTCAAAGTCTCTGCAAGCGCCTGCTCCAGTATTGTGAAAAAAGCATACAAGACCCAGAAAGTAAGGCATTGCTGATATCTGGAGGTATTAGCACTCTCCATCGCACAAAAGGAGGCATATCTGTCACGAGAAAAAGGAAACATCAAGCTCTCTCTCAGTCATTGACCAAATTAGAAGAGATTCCCAAGCATCAAAATGTAAACAAAATTAAGAGAATGAAGATGAAATTGACAAGAGAGTGACCACTCACAGAGGACAAACCACGGTGAACGAAGGCCTGTAAATCAACATAAATGGTTTGAACGGATTAGTATAGTACTCATAACAGAGATAATTTCTAGGCAGAATCAGATGGACATTACACTAGATATTAGGGCTTTTCATGTGGGTTGAGTCAAAAACCGACAACTTCTGCAAAAAATGAAATTTCAAAAGTGTGGAGAACCTTATGTAAGAGATTTTGTAGTTAAATCAAAGTAATCTACATGGGTTTCGTGTCAAATTCTAGCAGATCAAGTATCACAAGCAAAAGAGAAGAAAAAGATAGCACATGCATGATATGCATACCTACCAGGAAAGAATATTGAAGACTACTGTTAAAACGCTCTGAAGGAATCCCCATCCCATCTCTTCACCTTCTGTTCTTTGGGTTTTGTTCCCTTTTTTCTATCGGACATACTATGGGGGAAACTGTACGTGAGCAGTACAATACTTACTAGCAACTTAGCAAGTTCCCAGAAGAGCATGTCATGAAGCCTAATTGTCTATGTCACTTCTTTCATACCATTAGTCTTGGTCTTTGTTTACTGTAGCTCATTGGCTATCGGGTCGGTCTACGGAAGACTAGGAGACGGGCCATGTTTCGGACTAGAGCACCCACCCCGTTGAAGGCAGTAGTGACTAGTGAGATTTCCTTTTTTTTTTTTTTCTGTCTTTTAACTTTTTATTTTTATTTTCGCTCAGCCAAAATATCTATGATTTCATATCCTTATCGGATTTCTGTAAACATTTTGTTGCTTATGTTAAGCCCTCGGTTTTAAGAAAGAGCTTTGAGTTCCTCCTCCTCCTGGTGAAGATAACAGAGAAAGCAAAAACTCCAAAAAAAAAAAAAAGAATTTTTTCGCAAACACCTGGTATGCCCTCTTCAAGCACTGTGCTTGGGTCGTCCCCTCCCCAAGGCTCGGCGAAACCCACTGGAGATGAAGATGACCGCACCCGTGCGAGCAAGAAGGCGAGGATGCGGGACGGGGGCCGGACCCACGGCGCTGCGAGAGCTGTTGACGGAAGTCCTGTGGCGGGAGATGAACCGGACGGGACAAGAAGAAAGACCTCCTACAAGGACCTTCTCATGGGTCATGCTACGCAGGAACCGGAAGTGGAGGAAGACTCAACTGAGACCGAGGACTTTGAAGTCTTCTCCGACTCCGACTCCGACTCCGACGACCCGACTGCCCAACCATTCGCCTCTCAGCGGCGGAGAAAAGAAGGTTGTACCGACACTGGAGGTATGCTTTAATCGTAAAAGTGCTGGGAAAGAAGATTGGTTATCGTTTTCTGCTCAATAGACTGAATACCATCTGGCTTACCACTCGTAATTTCACTCTAGCTGACTTGGGAAACGATTATTACATTGTGAAATTTGGTTGTCCACAGGACTACCGTAATGCTCTATGCGGTGGTCCCTGGACGGTAGCTGAACATTACCTTACCATGCGCCCTTGGAGACCCTACTTCTACCCTTATGAGGCCTCAATCGATAGTGTGGCTGTTTGGGTTCACTTCCCAAACTTGCCAATGGAGTTCTATGAAATTGACTTCCTAAAGAGGTTGGGGAACCGCATTGGGCGCACTATCAAGGTGGACCGCAACACTTTGAATGCCGAAAGGGGACAATTTGCCAAGGTTTGTGTTGAGGTAGACCTAACCAAGCCACTACTGGCCAAGTTTCGCATGGGGAGGCGAGTGTGGCGTGCTGAGTATGACGGACTCCACTTGGTGTGCTTTGAATGCGGGTTGTATGGACATAAAGAGGAGCTCTGTCCGAATAAAGGCATGGAATCTGAGGCGGTCATGAAGGGCTCTCCAATCCCCACTACCTACCGACCGGGTGCAGCAGCTCCCAAAGTTAGGCCGGAAGTGTATGAAGCTCGGGGACCATGGATGCTAGTCCAGAAGAAGGGACGAGGGAGGAGGAATCCAATTGCTAAACAAGGTCCCGCAACTAGCTCTCGATTCGACATTCTGCAGGAAATGGATGAACAACCCATTACGGATGTGCAACCTCCAATGGAGAAGGGTGAAGGTAGTGGTGTTGTTAAGCCGATCAATGGAAAAATTCAGAAGCCTGTGGTACAGCAGGGGTCTAATGTCAATGCCATGGAAGTTGAAGCTGTAGTGCCTGCACCGAAGTCTGGGATGGGGTCTGATGTGTTGGCCACTGAGCCAACTAATGGTGGACTAGACAAAATGGGTGTGGAGCTCGTGTTCCCGAGGCGGCCAAGGTCTTCTTTAAGTAATAGAGAGGGCAGAAATTCTGCAAGGGCGGCACCATTAAAGGATATCACTAATGTTGACAAGAACAAGGCTAAAGAGGAGGTAACATATCGCAGACGCAGCCGTAGCAGATCAGTCATAAGGGGTTCTAAGGCGCCACTAATTGTGGATGGTGAAATTATGGGTGATAATTGTTATATAATTGTTGATGAGGCGGTTCCTCCTGCACTCCTTAGCACTGTTAATGTGGCACAAGTTCAGTCGGGAGTCCCGGAACTGAATGAAATTGTGATGGATGCTTCGGATGACAGGAACAATGCATCAATTACCAAATGGGACCCTCAAGATGCTATCCAATGCTTTAAAGATCGCGGGGGAGAGGCTGCAGCAGGCCTCCCTACAAGCATTTGTGACTCCACAACATCTGCCCGAGACCTGCCAGAAAGTATTTCACATATGAGCACCCGGAATTTGGGAGAGCCTGATGCTGCAATGAATGCTGTGGATGAGGAGAATGTTCCTCATGGTACCTCAGAATAAATTTTGGTATGTGGTTGTACACTCTCCTATTTCCCTTATGAATAAAGTCATCTATTGGAATTGTAGAGGTGCTCGAAGTAGGCGACTTCATAGCATCTTAAGGGATATTGTGAGGATGCATCGTCCAGATTTAGTGGTTCTCTCTGAAGTTCGTGTTAGTGGGGTGACTGCTGAAAGAGTGGCCCGTAGCATGGGTCTAATATTTGTTCATAGAGTGGAAGCGCAAGGATTTTCGGGTGGTATCTGGGTTTTGGCTACGGGTCAAGTTTCTGGTGTTCAGATGCTGCAAGATTCATCTCACTTTGCGCACATGAAAGTAAGGAGTCAATATAATAGCTGGTGGTTACTAACTGTGGTGTATGTTAATCCTGACCAAACCCTAAAAGACTTGTTCTGGAGGGAGCTCACGGAATTAAGTGCTGGTATAAACCATCCTTGGGCTGTTGTGGAGGATTTCAACGATTTCTTGTACAGCCATGAGAAGATTGGGGGACGACCTACCAATATGCAAAGATGTATTAAATTTCAAATGCGGTTGGAGGATTGTAACTTGTTGAACATGGATGCGGTTGGGCCTAAGTTCACTTGGAGAGGGCCGAAGCGAGCTGGATATCAACGCATCTTTGAAAGATTGGACAGAGCTATTGTTACTGAATCGTGGAAGTTGAAATTCCCTGATGCTTCTCTTAGAAATCTTCCCCGGGTCAAATCTGATCATCACCCCATTCTTTTGCTACTAAAAGGCTCTTCTTCTCCGTTCCCCAAGAGGAGACCCTTTCGATTTGAAGCAGCTTGGCTGGGGCATGAACAATTCCAAACATTGATGCGTGATAAGTGGATTGCGGAAGTTTCAGTGGATCAGGCCTTGGAGACATTACAATCTGATTTGAGGTCGTGGAACAAAGCTGTATTTGGTAATATATTTGATAGGAAAAAAGAATGCTTGGCCCGACTCCAAGGCATCCAACAATTACTCACCCATTCAAGATGCCCCAACTTAGAAAGGAGTGAACAAGAAGTGATTCGAGAGTACAATATCATTCTTCAACAAGAGGAAATGCTTTGGTTCCAGAAATCCAGATCAACGTGGATCAACCAAGGGGACCGCAATACTCGGTTCTTTCACCTGACCACAATCATAAGAAGGAAAAGGAACAGAATTGAGGGCCTACACAACTGTGATGGCGATTGGGTTTGGGATGAAGTTGCCCTTCATGACATGGCAACCCAGTACTACCATCATCTATTCACTGAAGAGGTTCATAATAGACCTAAGTTGATTCATGCTGTGCAATTTCCGGAATTAGAGGAGAGGGAGATGGCGCTGATGTGTAGAGGAGTAACTGATGCTGAGATTAAGAGGATGATATTTGACATCGGTGCTTTAAAAGCTCCAGGCCCGGATGGATACCAAGCTGTATTTTTTCAGAACCAGTGGAGCATTGTGGGTCCGAATGTTTGTCAACTTGTGAAAAAAGTATTTGAGGGGACGGAGAACTTTACAGGTAAAAATCCAACTTACTTAGTTCTGCTACCTAAAGTGGACCAACTCGAGTATATTGAGCAATTCAGACCCATTGGGCTTTGCAATGTAGTGTACAAGGTTGTTGCCAAGCTACTTGTAAGCAGAATTAAAGCCATACTCCCAAAACTCATTGGGCATCAGCAAAGCAATTTTGTGCCAGGGCGTCACATTGTTGATAATATTGTGGTGGCACAGGAGGCAGTCCACTCCATGCAAGGCACTACATCAGGAAGACAGTATATGGCAATTAAAGTGGATTTGGAGAAGGCATATGACCGACTCAGTTGGGCCTTCTTAGCTGAATCTCTCCACATTGAGAGACTTTCTCTTTTAATCAAAGACGAGGTACGAAGAGGCAATTGGACTCCCTTGAAGATTAGAATCAGCGGCCCCGATATCTCTCACCTCATGTTCGCAGATGATCTCATTCTCTTTGGGGAAGCTAATGACCAGCAGATGACAATTATGAAGCGCTGTTTAAAGATGTTTTGTGATGCCTCTGGGCAAAAGGTGAGCCTAGCTAAAACCCAATTATTCTTCTCCAAGGGTGTTGGGCGTGATATGGGAGCACGGCTTGCAGAGATGAGTGGATTTTCCGTCACTAAAGATCTAGGGAGATACCTGGGCGTGCCCATAATTCATGGCAGAGTGGCTAATGCAACATATTGGAACATTGTGGATAAAGTGAGGGGGAAATTAGCGTCTTGGAAAGCCAATAATCTCTCGTTAGCAGGGCGCATCACACTTTGTAAATCGGTGCTCTCGGCCATCCCTATCTATACCATGCAATCCACTAGCATTCCCAAGGGTGTATGTAGGGAAATTGAATGGTGTTGTCGAGATTTCATCTGGGGCAGTGGTGCTGAAAAGAGGAAGATCCACCTTCTAAATTGGGAGACTCTTTGCTGTCCAATAAACTGTGGGGGATTAGGTCTGCGGCAAATAGACAAGCTAAATGATGCCTTTCTCATGAAGCTAGCTTGGGGTATGATCAATCAAACTGACAGCTTATGGGCGCAGGTTCTGGTAGCAAAATATGTCGTGAAGAGTGGGGATGACTGGTTTATCAAGCCCTCTGGAAGAAAGTCCCATTTATGGAGGGGGATCGAGAAAATTTGGGGACAGGTACTAGAAGGCATCCAATGGGTAATCGGTAATGGCTTCTCTGTAAAGTTTTGGATTGATAACTGGTTGGCTCACTTCTAAACCAAGCACTAGTGATGTTGGACAGCTCGGAACTCAACAAAAAGGTTCATGAGTACGTTACTCCGAGTGGTGATTGGAACTGGGATGTCCTCGGTAGGCTGCTACTTACGGATATTATCTTGAAGATTCGAGCATGTGCCCCTCCTAACCCTGCGGCTGGCCTTGATACTATGATATGGCAGTCTTCATCTTCAGGTATGTTCACTGTTGCATCAGCCTATCATGACTTGCATAGTAATGTTGAACTTGATGACGGTGACTTATGGCGCCGAGTGTGGAAATGGAAAGGTCCCCAAAGGATTCGTTCGTTCCTATGGTTGACAGTGCATGATAAACTCTTAACTAATTGTGAATGAGTTAGGAGGCACTTAGCACATGATGATAGTTGTGAGGTATGCCATCGGCCGGAAACAACCTTAGATGTCCTAAGGGACTGCCCCAGAGCCCGTATGGTGTGGGGCTCATTGATGGACAGGGCGGTTTTCCCTACTTTCTTCCAATGTGATCTTGTGCCTTGGATTAAGCTAAACCTATGTAGTATTTGGAGAGGCATTTCAGATTGTGAGTGGCAGTTAGTCTTTGGGGTAACCTGTTGGATCCTGTGGCGAGCTCGGAATGATAGATGGGCAAAAGGTGATTTAAATATCTTCCTACATGTTAAGGTTGTACTCTCTTATATTGAGGAAATCAGGTACGCCTTTACTTTGGAAGAGACACTTCTGGGACTTCATGTAAAGGTTAAAATCCCCGTGTGGTGGAAACCGCCTCCTTTAGGGGTAGTTAAGCTAAACACGGATGGAGCTGTAAAAAAAAACCCGGTTCTTGCGGGTGCGGGAGGCCTGGTACGGGACGAGAATGGGCATTTCTTGGGAGGTTTTTCTAAGAAGCTTGGATTCTGTTCTGCCCCTACGGCTGAACTTTGGGCTGTTCTGCTGGGTCTAGAGATGGTATGGGACTTGGGATATAGGAAAGTTGAGCTGGAAGTTGACTCTCAATATGTGCAGCATCTTCTATTGGGTTCGGAACCCCCGAGGAATGGACACTTTGCTCTTGTGAGCAGGATTCATTCCTTCCTTAGCAAGGAGTGGAGTGTCAGTATTACTCACATATATAGGGAAGCTAATAAATATGCTGATGTATTAGCTAATTTAGGTTGCAATTTTTACTTGGACTCTGAATTATTTTTTGCTCCTCCTCACTGTATCCAGGAGGTTTTGAGATATGATTGTCTGGGCGCTGCCCAGAGTCGCATTGTAAGGCACTAGTGTCCTTATTATGGCCGTTTAAGGCCACTGTTTTCACCAAAAAAAAAAAAGCCCTCGGTTTTAATCACGTCGTTTGCCCCAAGATTTTGCTGCTTAAGCGCTAAGTACCATTATTTAGTTCAAAAGTGCTACATATACTAATAGGCGGTATTCTCATCGCCTCATGCACAGAGAAGTTTATTAGGCTTGTCGGTCCTATAATTGCTATTGTGTTATAAATCTTGGGATTTTAATGTAGAAAATTCAATGAAAGAAGGGGAAGATTGGAGGAGGAAGAAGGAGCATGAAACTTGCAGTGGAGAAGAGGAGTAAACGGGAAGAAAAGCCAAAGCTCATCACAAAGTTTTCATTCCATTTTCACTAACTGAAAAATACATGTGTAAATGACTTTATAAAGCCACGGGTAAAGAAAATGACAGGATAGGGGTAGGTGAAACAACAGTATTCACACAGTGATACCCGTTTTATAACACTCCCCTTTCAATGCTGTTGTATTTTGGATAGAATACGCCTTTTGGGGTAACTGCCTCATTAAAAACCTTACCAAGAAAAACCCAGTGGGATAAAAACTTGGTGAAGGAAAAAAGAGTGCAGTGCGTATTATACTCCCCCTCATTTTAGCCTCCGTCGATTTCTTTGATGTCGCTGTATGCCAATCGTCTTTGTCAGCTTCTAGTGACGTGTGTGTTGTCTGATCACTTTTGATACATTACTATAATAATTAGACAGTGTTGGCAGCATTATCTTCATAATTTGTTGTTGGAGCATCTGTCTTGCCCTCTTGCCTTTTGTAGTCCTAATGATACAGCAATTTCATGTGTAATGTTGTGGCATATGTTTGATTGTGCCTTTTGTGGATCAAGAGGGGGATCTGCATCTGCAAAAAAAAAAAAATCTTCTTTCTTCGGGCTTACAGGATTAACATGACACCACGTCTTTTATACCCCAAAGATAAGAGCAAATTCATATCTTGCCAATAGGCTTAAGTCAAAAGCTTCAGGCCTTATGTTACTAGCAATATAAATTACACATCGACAGGGTACTTCAGGACCAAACTAATAGCACGGTATTTGGAAGCTTCTTCAGGAGTTCCAATTACATATAAAACACATAGACATCAGCATAGACAAATTCATTTATACTCAAAATGATTTAAATCATGTAAAGATCAACTCAGTTTAATTTTTTTAATTTCCCGGGAATTAGTCGCTTCAGGCAACTTAGATCCTTCAGGGATCTTCATGTATATATCATGACTTATGGATCCATAGTAATAGGCTGTAACAGCATACATTAGATGCACTTCTAATTCTTTTCATGTAGTGCCAGACTTATCAAAATAATCGTATCCACCACAGGGGAGTATATCTCCTCACAATTAATACCAGGTCGTTAGGGTAAACCTTGTGCTACAAACCGTGCTTTATATACCTTTTCCGCACAAGTACCCATTTTTGACCGATTAATTTTACACCATCTGGTGTACGGACTACCGGTCCGAAAAATTTTCTCGCTTCACAAGCGAGTCAAACACAGCCTTTTAACTATTTCTCTTTATTTTGGCCAATCATACAACACCTACTTTCATTAGTAGGTTCATGATCCTCATTTTATTTCATAATATTTAGTGCTATAAAACAAATATTCCATCGACGGTTATTTCACGTCGGTTCCATCTTACTTCTGACACTGTAATTGAGATCTCATCATATTCACTTATTTCAGGTACCTGAGTTACTTCTGGAACTTTATCACTTTGTGTCAAAGAATCAACCACTTCTAGAGGACTTTTAATTCAAACCTCTACTGGAGGCCATATTTTCTTACTGGGGCCATCTTATCACATTTGCTCCTTTTTCTCTATTGAGAATTTCTTTTCTTTTTGGAACTGAGTATAAACTATAGATTCATTTGCATACTTATATTGTTCTTCAGGAACATCAATTTAAACAAGAGCATTTGCAGCTGGTATATGGTCACACTTAATTTAAATGTGTCTCGCAATTGCATATCAACTTTCCTGCAAATGAATCATCTTCTTTTGAACTTCAGGTTCACATTAATTTATATGAGGATCAACATTCATATATATTATGCATTTCAACAAACTTGATCCAGCTGCTTCTTTCTCCCCCTGATGTTGGGTATACACACATATCGAATTATCAATAAGCAAATCTTGCTATAAATGAATCTCCAATCTTTTAGTCAATAGTCTCAATAATGTTGTGATTTGATGGAGATTACCCAACATCTATTCCCAACCTTCTTTAAGGACCAGATTAACTATGCTGTGGTGGAGCATAATATACTGTACAATCAACGGTCCGAAGATGGGAGATATTTTGTGACCAAGAACTAATGGGGAGATCTTATGATCTTATAATATCTTATTGGCTTGATGCACATTTACTGCATATAAAATACCATAGTCATATGTCATCAATGGTCCTGCAATCAATTGTCAATATGGCCCAGATCACTTTAGGCTTATTCCTGCCACTCATGTCGGAAAAGATCAGAATTATTGGACAATAATTAAAGTAGTGGCAAACTTTTCCAAAAGCAAAACCTCGAAGCTTGAAAAATTTTGGAGTTTACTGACAAATAATGCAAAGTTTTAATTACCGAAAAATCTTCTGGATTTTTCGGAGACAGAAAAGGGTCCACATTTGAGAAAACTGACACCTAGCTGTCTAAGCTCAGACTATAAGAAGGGGAGGCGGTTGAGACAGGAAGATGCAGAAAACTCAGAAAAATCAACAAGACAAGAAAAATAACTTCCCCAGCTACTGTTTTCTTTGTTGAGGGTGCCTCTCTAGGAAGAAGAAATAGGTTAGTTTATAGCATGGTAAATGAGCAGCAAGAGGAACTACCGAATGATCTGGCAAGAATTCCTCGTTTAGTGTTTGTAGATGAGCTATACTCGTCTAGGTTCTTTGTGACTCCAATGGAAGAAACTTTTTTCCTGGAGGACCAAGGCAATCTCAGGACAAATTTTTATGGCTCAGCTAACTCTATAATATTTTTCATATCTGCTAGGATGCAGGAATTTGAACTAGAGCCTTCATGTCAAATTTTAAATCAAAGCAGTTATTATCAGGTTTCCATGATGGCTAGGAGCGTCCCAAGGGTGACTGGGTTTCCACCTTCATGGCCTAAGGTACGACTTTTATTATGGAATTGTAGGGGTATAGCAAGAAGGTCTCAAGACTTTGTGTGTACCTTAAAGGATCTGAAGAATTAGTACAAGCCTAACATGGTACTGATTACTGAGACTTTGTGGCAAGCAGGAGAGAATCATGGTGTGATTCCACTTCATTTTCCTCCAACGAATCGGTTTGAGATACCTGGAGAAAACAACAGGGGTGGTATGTGGTTCTCCTGGAACGACAGTGTTACGGTCAACATTAATGGTGAGGCTCAGAGTTTCAGGGTTAATGTTGAACCCAACAGATAGATTACTTGTTTAAACATATGTATGAGAACCATTCTTCTTTGAATGTTCTCCAGATATGGATCTGTTTTTGTAATAATGATATGCATGTTTACTTTGAGCCTTTTCCATTTATTATCTCATTTACAACCACAGGCACAAATAATTATACTGTCTTATTCGCTTCAGGGAATAAACCTGAGTCAATTCATTTGAGAACCATAATAATTCATTTTATTACTGGGGGTGTCTGTACTCGCGTAAATATACGATCTTCTAGATCATATTAAAACATGCGTTCTTCAGGAACATATTCGAATTTATGCTCTTCTGAAGCGTGTTAATCTTTTTCTCATTTCGAGATGTCATAATATGTTATATTGACATCCACACATATAATTCTCCCCCTGTGAATGCCAATTTTTTTTTTTTTGCATTGTCTTCGAGACTAATGCTTGAGGCATTATTCTAGAAACAATTATAAAGTACTACAAAATAAATAAAATAAATTGCAATGCGTAATAATTTAAACTGAACATAAAATAAATTGAATATAAAATAAATTGTTAAGCCAGTATAATATCCACCTTCTGGTGGTCATATAATTTCCATCTTCTGGTGGTAATAATGTTTATTTTCGATTTTTCTTTGAAGAATCTTCAGGATCTTTTGAACGGTAAGACTTCCAGTCTTCGCTGTATTTTTCTTTTCCCGAGTCTTCTGGACTCTTACATTTAGTCTTTCAGACTATTCTCATTTAAATGCATTTTTGCATTTAATGCCCATTATAAATTTCTTCCGGAAATTTGAAGGGCCTCAAATTCAAATAACATAATTGAATATATAAATACTTAATTAAAATAAATAAGCAAAGGGCCTTATATTAATTACCCCAAGTAAAGTAAATGGCAGGGAATTAAAATAATGGGCCTAGTACGAGCCCATAAGTAAAATTAAAGACGAGAAAATTAAATAAAATGGGCCCTATTATAGCCCAGTTAAAAATAAATGGCTGAAAATTTAAATGCAATGGGCCTTTTATTAATTAGCCCAATAAAAATTAAATTACTGAAAATTAAATGCAATGGGCCTTATACGAGCCCAATAAAAATTAAATCAGCAGATTATGCGGCTTAGCCGGCCATATAGGCCTAATATGAGCCCAAGCTTACAATAAAATAAATAAATAAAATAAATACAATAGCCTTCCGGGTTTGCCAAAAAAATCCCGAGACACTGAACTTCGGCCAAACACTTCCGGGCTCGCCGGGGAAAAACCCAAGGTATCGAATTCCGGCCAAACACTTCTGGGCTTGCCGGAAAAAATTCTGAGATGCGAAATTTTGGCAAAATAAATTTTTTTCTCTCTTTTCCTTTTTTTTCTTTTTTTTCTTCTTATTTTTTTTCTCTGTTTTTCTCTCCTTTTTTTTTTTTAAAGAAAATTGGATTGGGCTTGGACAGGATCAGCCCAAACCTCTGCACAGTATCTGGCCCAAGCCCATGCAAATGCCCAGGCCGGTCAGCCCAGCGCCCAGGCCCGTCACCAGGCGTGGCCCGAGCTTGCTAACCTGTCGGGTCAGACCGACCCATCCGGGTCATCTTCCTCAGCTCACGGGTCGCCCGCCTTGGAGTGTTGCAGGCGGCGGCGCGAGGGTGGTAGACTGCACGGGAAAAAGGGAAGCGACGGCAGGGGGATGCGGCGTCGCGGAGGAGGCTTGCTGGTGGCTGCAGCAACATCGGCATGAGGCGGAAGGTGGCTCGGGCGAGGTGGATCCGATGAAGCGCCCCGACCCGTATTTACCGTACACAGTAAACACGAGCCGGAACTGTGACAACCCAACCAAATAAACCCTAGCATACAGTGTGAACTATAATAACTCGGCCCAACGGCCCAAAATAGTAAAACAACATAATTAACAAATCTGGCCCAATGGCCCAATAATAACAGAAGTATGCACAGCGGAAGACTTAAACTCACATAAACACTGTATGCATAAATGCAAACTATGGATCCAAGCCCGTCCAAGGGAAACGTCGCAGCCTGTCTGGAATGCACCAAACCTGTACATGAAACAACTCATCCTACGGGATGAAAGCCCGCAGGTGAGGGGTGAGTCCGAAGTGCTCACGACAATGGAAAGACGATCAATATGCACACTAAAACTACTCAAGTCAAAAACACGGGCTAAACAGCCCAACCAAAAGACTCGACCCAAAGGACTCAAATAAACCCAATTTCCAATTTTATCTTTCCCGGGCCCCGTCACGGATAAACTAGTGGTCAAACCTGGTTATCAACACATTCCGGGTGCCAGACCAAATCCAGGGATCGACATCCCAAAAATACGAACCCAGGGATAGACATCCCAAAAATATATCACGGGATAGACATCCCAGGCATAGACATGCCAAGCATAGACATGCTTATCAAGTAACCCAGGTCAAGGCCACCACGAAACAGTTTTCTAACCATCGAGTCGTACCACTACCTATCACGCGACAATTATATTACCGTCGTTAAAATCAATAACAGGGATCGACATCCCTAACCAGGATACCGGGATAGACATCCCTATCCAAAAATACCAAGGATCGACATCCTTGTCACCATTCATTATTAATCCATTTATTTAGTGTCAAAACGACTCAAGGACAAATGTCCAAAATAACCGACATGGGATAAACATCCCGAAAACCAAACAGGACATCGGGATAGACATCCCGAACCAAAACACAGCAAATACAACATGCAACATAGCAATAACCAACAAAACACAAATACCGAGTAATAAGGCACATATTGAAGGAAATCCATCCTCACCTTGGCCGATTACTCAACTTCGGAAACTATGACCGGTCCGACGCCGGCTCCTCGGGAAACTGCCCGATATCCAAACCTATACAACAAAACCATACATACACATAAATGCACATAATCGGTATGCTATGATGCCAATACTACGAAATAATCCATCCCGGTTCATATTCTTTATTATTTTCATCTTTTACCGAAAATATATTTTATCGTACGTACTTCCGAATATAATTTCTGTACCATAATTTAATTAAAACACTTTTCAAAATATATTTTCATAAAATAATTATAATTTCCCAAAATAATAATTACTATAATTTTTCTGGAAATTATAACATATGTATATATTTTCCATAATATTTCCATAAAAATTATTATACTTTCCAAAATATAATTTCCAAGTATTATTATCTTTAGAAAACTCCATTTCCAGAAAGTATATTCACATAAACTTATTTTCTGAAAATAAATACGAATTTATAAATACACATATATATTTCTAAATACTTTTCCAAACAATTATTAATCAACATAATTATATATATTTTTTTAGAAATATATCTATATATATTTTCCAAGATTAATAACATATACATACTGTATTCCAGAGAAATAATAATATATAATTATAATTTCCAGAAATATTTTCAAGGTATATATCTTATTTTCTAATCTAACTATAATAATAATTTTACAAACATAACATAATTATCTTAATTGAAGAATCAAAGTATATATATATTTTTTTCTAATTCTCAACCCAGAATATTGCATGTAATTTCCAAAATAAAATTTTCCATTTTATTCAGAAATTAATTATGTAAACAGATTTATATATATGTATATATATTATTAAGTAAAATAAATAAATAAAAAAAAAGAAGAATCCGGATTGCAACCCAGGAAGGGCGCGACCCGGACGCGAAAACGGGCGGAACCCGACCTTACCAGCGGGTCGAGCGGCTGACGACAACGGCGACGGCGCGACGGAGCGCGAGGGAGGGCAGCGCGAGGTCGTCTCGAGGTGGCGACTCCAACGGTGGTGGTAGCTGGGCGCGGCGGCGACGGCAGAAGGCGCAGGAGGCGGAGGAACACAGATCCGTGGGTTTCATCCGGGTCGTCGGCGCGTCAGCGAGCTGCAGGCTGTGGAACGCGGCGGCGACAGGTGGGCTGAGGTCGCACCGGCCCTGCGAGCACGGCGGTGGTGGCGGTGGCGTGCACGGCTGACCGGAGCGGCGTCTGGTGAACAGTAACCGTGGGGAAGAAATGGTGACGGTACTGTTCACGGGTTTTTTTTTCTTTTCCTTTTTTTCCTATTTTCTTTCTATTTTCTTCCGATTTTCTTTTCTATTTTTCTGATTTTTCTTTTCTTTTCTTTTTCTTTTTTTTTCTTCTGATTGGTTCTTTTTTTCTTTTTTCTAATTTTTCTTCTTTTTCTCTTTTTTTTTCTTTTTCTCTCCCTTTTTTTTCTTTTCTCTCTTTTCTCTCTTTTTTTCTTTTTCCTCTCCCTTTTCTCTCCTTTCTTTTTTTTTTCTTCTTCTTCCTCTCCTCTCCACCGGTTCTCTTCTCCTTAAAAACTGAATTTTTTTACTATTCATCATGTGAACTCAAATAATGCAAATCCGTCCGTATTACGGGCGAGTCCGATCCGGACCAGAAAATAACCGATACCTCCTTAGTTATTTTCCGGTGTGATTTTCCGAGAAATTCCGAAACCCGAAAAATACCAACTTAGTTCCGAAAAATTCACGGGAAAATCACGAGCGCGGGAAAACACTCGGATTCGAAAAACGACTCCCGATTTACCTTGAATTAATTACCCAAGATTAATTCAATAGTAAATCACAGTAAAACAATTTCTACAGTCCCGGTAAAAATCCAAAATTTTACCCGGGCTGTTACATCCGACGAGCCAGTCGTCGGGTCTTCTGCTCCACAAGGCCCGTTGTCGACGGAAAAAGACGGGGGAAGACGGTTTCGAGTTCGCGACGGCACGGGGAAAGCCGTGGTGGTGGTGGTGAGACGAGCGATGGTCCGGGGCGATTCGGCATGAACAGTGCCGAGGGGTGGATAATTAAGGTGACGAACTCTGTTAAAATTTTTTAGTTTGCTTTTCTCCTTCTCTTGTGCCGTGTTTTTTTTTCTTCTTTGTTTGGGTAGAGACAATCGTGTCTGATAACGTGTTATAAATCTTGGGATTTTAATGTAGAAAATTCAATGAAAGAAGGAGAAGATTGGAGGAGGAAGAAGGAGCATGAAACTTGCAGTGCAGAAGAGGAGTAAACGGGAAGAAAAGCCAAAGCTCATCACACAGTTTTCATTCCATTTTCACTAACTGAAAAATACATGTGTAAATGACTTTATAAAGCCACGGGTAAAGAAAATGACAGAATAGGGGTAGGTGAAACAACAGTATTCACACAGTGATACCCGTTTTATAACATATTGGTTTTTCTTTCTGTTATACTTGGTGTAAAGCCATAGCTCTTCTTTTTCTTTTTGAAAACAGGCTACAAGTATAATCCTCTCATTCATAAGGTACAAGTCAAGAATTATTTTTATCAGGTTTGTTCACCTCCAATCTATTTCCTCCAATTTTTTCATCTAATCAACCGTTAGAAAATTAACACATCATATAAAAGAAATCAAAGGTTAATATGTTGTCACATACAATACAAGCAACATCAAATAACTTTATCCCAACCTCAAAAAAATCCCATACATGCCGACTACTCCACCATCCTCGCCTTGGCTGCTACTGACCCGACATCCAAACTGGCAACTAGCAAACCCTTTCTCTCTCTTCCCAGTCTCTCTCTCCCTCTTTCCAAGCTGTCGTTCAAGCTCCCAAGCTCAACGTCGAGTAAGCCCCTTAGTCTCTTTCTTTTTCTTTATCTTTACATCTACCTAAAATAAGTGCTAGTTTGTTGTTGTCTTTTGTATAACTTTACTTTTGCCATTTTTTGCAGATCTCTGGTCCTTTGTTTAGGACTTTTTGTAAATTGGAACAAAATAGATCCAGATTTAGAGTCTTCAAGGATTTATTAGAACAATTTACTCGTTCTCTAAGCACCCTTCATCCTTTGTGGCAGTTGTGGAGGAGATTAGGCCCAATTTAACTACAAACCAAATGGGTCTCTACTTTGATATGAGATTTTCTGTTCCAATTAGTCTTATTGTGCTTCTCACGGTCAGCCATGAAAGAAATCGAAGTCATGTTCTTCAAGTGAATATGGAAGGTATCTTCTTCCTATTACAAGATAACAAGACTCTCCCCTTTCAAGGCTTAAGTGTGAAGCCTTTAATGGGAGGTAGCTTGAGACTTATAGAGCCATCATTGCATTTTATATGTAAGTTTGGAAGTGTTGCAGGTCTCTATCACCATCTTCATGTGCTGTGTTTAGGATCAAAAGCATTTGGTCCCCATCTTCATGTGTTGTGTTTAGGATCAAAAGCATTTGGAATTTTTGTGTTAGTTTTGAAATAGACCTAGATGATGCTCTCTGTATTTGACTTTTTTCATGAGTTCGTATCTTGATAAAAAAACGGAAGAAGCCAAAAAATGATAAAACAAAAGAAACAAAACAAAAAGCTAAAAATAATGAGCTTTTCAATCCTATGTATGTGGTTCTTGGTTCTGTGCACATCTAAGGTATAAAGGCAGTATATGCGATGTGAAGATGATGAACTATGGAAGCAAAAGACAATGAACTCTTGATTGTTGTTTAGATTTAAAGATAAAATTGTTTGATATTGCTTTTGTTGTATGTGATAGCATATTAACCTTTGGTTCTTTTATATGATTTGTTAATCATCTAACAACTAGAGGGAAATTGGAGGGGATAGACTGGAGGTGAACAAGCACTTTTATTTGGATCCAGCAAATAACACGATCAATGCCAAAACCAGAAATCAGTAACTGCGGGTGTATCGGCTCAATAAGCTTCGGAGAAACTATAGCAGACAATATTCATTTCATAAACGGACAATAACAACGCAAATATACTAAACTAGTTGTTTCCCAAGTTACTCAAGCGGATGTCTAACCAAAGACGCAAATTCGCCAATACATAGTCTGATGGCTATTAATCATTTTTAAACCGGAAAACATAGATAGAGAAACAAACCAGACACATATTAACTACGTACTACAATGGTAGAGATAAGCGTTGATCACAATCAAGTTCAAACATTCAGGCCAGACCCCGAGCTCCTCTGGCATTCTTGAAGCATATCCATGTAGAACTGACACTTGCTGATGTCACTTCCATAGCTGTTCAAACACTGCAAGTCAAAGGAAAATGAAACTTAGTATCATCCACATGAATGCCATCAACATGAACATCACCACTGCAGAGCACCGAAATGCATTTAATATACAAATGCCCATAGTTACTAATTAGAAACAGCCCCAAAACAGACTAAACATTTTCGAAGTAAAAGACAACACAAGACATTCATGGCTTAGAAATGTTTCTTGCATAAAAAAATAAAGACGAACTTATTTGTATGTCACACCATATAACAATTGTGGTATTAAACAACAGAACAGGGCAATGCATACACAAGTTATAAAACAAGATCAGAACATACATACAACAGAGCAGAGCAATGAACACACGAATTATAAAACAAGATCAGAACATACATCTTGGAAAGCCTTGGATTGAGAACCACATGAAGCCCCCATGCTGTTTGCAGTTGATGCTGTTGAAGCAGCTACAGCAGGGGCAGATGAAGCAGCAGCTTCGTGCTGGATAACTCGAGGACCCATCACTGCATCCACGGCTCTGTGAGCCAACGCAGTTCCGGTACCCCACCCAATGCCTGTCATCCAATAAAAGCACCACAATTAGGTATCAGCCCAATTTCATATAGCTGCATAGGGAAGCTTCCTTTTTAATGCATAAAGCATGGAATTGAACTCACCATCCACAATAGCAGAGCCAAGACCTCCTCCCGAGGATCTCGAGCGACTTGCGGCAGGGGCAGGGGCAGGGGCCGGTGGTGGAGGAGGTTGGGAGACTGCAATAACATTTCCCATTTAGCCACATTATTAATTCAAACAGAAAAAAAAAAATACCACAATTCTAACCCAACCAGGATATGAGGAGGATAATAGGTGGCAGATAATCCTACCCATATGAAAGCTAGCAGCCTGTGACAAATAAAAGGGAACGGAAATTTTTTACCTGGCTTGGGAGGATTGCGCGGCGGGGCACTAGAACTAGAACTAGAACGAGAACGGGAACCTCCCGAACCTGAAGAAAAAAAAAAAAAAAAAGAAACACATCCACATTCCACATTAATGTCAGATTGTTAGGAAACGACACCTGCTAACAGAATTATCAAAAAGATCATTTTTTTTTCATGGATTTCATAATTATCAATATGCTTTTTGTGTTACAACACATTATTCGTAAATAAAGCGCAGCTAGAAATCAAAATCGAGAAAGGGGGCGACACAGGAACCCTAGGTCTAAAACAGCGTCGACGATATAAGGTTTTTAAACGCGAATAATTAGGGATCATAATGGGAGGGAAAGAAACGGAAGGGAAACAACAGCGATCAGATGGATACTTACGACCGGATCCGCCACGACGAGGCATCTTGGAAGAAAGTTGCTGATTTGTGAAGAAGAGTTTTTGTGAGGCGTGTTACGGAAATGGGAGAAAAGAGAACAGAGCACGGCTTTTTTTTTTGGGGGGTAACAGCACAGCTGCTAATTGTGAAGGACGAGAGCTCTACAGAGAGGAGGAGGCATTTTATGGAATGTTGTGGGCCCCCACTTGGGCTTTTTTGCTTGGGGAATAAGCCTGGTACCCACAAGATTTTGTGTTTAAATAAAACATGCCAGCCTCGTGACCCACCAGTTTTTTATTATTAAAAAAAAAAGAAGAATGAAATGGATTTTGTTTCTAGAGAGTTCTTCTGGTTTGGTTTGCGAAATATGGCTTTTCTCTCTCTACCTGGTCATATGGAAAGTTCAAAACAGATCAGAGATTGGCGCGACATGGATTGGGTGCTGTTTGTTGCCGTTTTATTATATTGTTTCGTCAAAAAGGTTTGAATAAAATAAACTTACTGAAGGATTTTCTTTTTTAAATCAGGAAGGGATTTTTATTTTATTTTATTTATTCTCCGAGTATTGTCAACTTTGCAAAATGCACGTAGGTTGCGACTTTGTTTGGCCGAGCACGAACCAAATGGTATGCAATTTGAGAAAGCATTCGTCCCTGGTTAGTACGTGACATTCTTTTTTTAAAAAAATTACCTTGAGAAATGATACAAACTTTGGCTTTGCTCTAAAGCTTTTTTGAAATATTAGTTTTTTTGCACTGAAGGTAATTTATAATATAATTATTTTCTAATATTAATAATTATTCAAAAAAAATAGTAAATAAATTATGTAAATAAAAATTATTAGATTAGATCATAGTTGTTTAGAATATGCGTCATAGTAATATATTACTCTGGTTACACTCTAAAATTCATTATTATTAATACGTCAAAATTTGCCAAATTATGCAAGAAAATGTAATAAATTAAACTAATTTATGAAAAATGAAACGCCCCGACCCGTATTTACCGTACACAGTAAACACGTGCCGGAACTGTGACGACCCAATCAAAACAAGCCCAGCATACAGTGTATACAACAGAAACTCGGGCTCAACAGCCCAAAATAAAAACAATGATAATAACATATCCGGCCCAATGGCCCAATAATATCAAAAAAACTGCACAACGGAAGACTTAATAACTCACATAAACACTGTATGCGACATAGATGCAAACTATGGATCCAAGTCCTGTCCAAGGGATAGCGCTGCAGCCTGTCTGGGATGCACCAATCCTGTACCACAAATAACTCTTCCTACGGGATGAAAGCCCGCAGGTGAGGGGTGAGTCCGAAGTGCTCACCGACGAAGGAAAGACAATCAATATGCACACTATAAATACTCAAGGTCAAACAAAACAGGTAAAAACCACCAAATACATACCAAACCAAAAACAGACCAAAAGACTCAAATATAATCCAATTTTCCCAATTTTATCTTATCGGGCCCCGTCACGGATAAGCTAGAGGTCAGACCTGGTTATCAACATATTCCGGGTGCCAGACCAAATCCAGAGAACCCAGGGATCGACATCCCAAAAATACAAACCCAGGGATAGACATGCTTATCACAAGTAACCCAGGTCATGGCCACCACGAAACAGTCTTAAACCATCGAGTCGTACCACTACTTACCACGTGACATTTATATTATCATTCAAAACCAAATCTCAGGGATCGACATCCCTAACCAAAATACCGGGATAGACATCCCTATCCAATTCCAAGGATCGACATCCTTATCACAATTTATTATTAATTCCATTATACTTAAACCAAAAAGACGCAAGGATAAACATCCAAAAACCAACATGGGATAAACATCCCGGCCATAATCAAGACAATGGGATAAACATCCCGAAACAAACCACAAAACTGTAACATCTAACAATGCAATAAACATCAAACACAATAACCGAGTAATACAGGCACATATTGAAGGAAATCCATCCTCACCTTGGCCGATTACTCAACTCCAGAGACAATGACCGGTCCGACGCCGGCTCCTCGGGAAACTGCCCGATATCCAAACCTATACGACAAAACAATATATACACATAAATGCACATAATCGGTATGCTATGATGCCAAAACTGCAAAATAACCCATCCCGATTCGTATCCGTTATTATTATCTTTTACCGAAAATATTATACCGTACGTATATCCGAATATAATTTCGGTACCATACTTTAATTAAAATTCTTTTCAAAATATTTTCTTAAAATAATTATAATTGAAACGCCCCGACCCGTATTTACCGTACACAGTAAACACGTGTCGGAACTGTGACAACCCAACCAAAATCAAGCCCAGCATACAGTGTATACAACAGATATCTGGGCTCAATAGCCCATAATAAAAAACAACAATAACAACTCAACCGGCCCAATGGCCCAATAATAGTAAAAACAATGCACAGCGGAAGACTTAACAACTCACAAAACACTGTATGGGACTCTGGTGCAAACTATGGATCCAAGTCCTGTCCAAGGGATAACGCCGCAGCCTGTCTGGAATGCACCAAACCTGTACAACAAATAACTCATCCTACGGGATGAAAGCCCGCAGGTGAGGGGTGAGTCCGTAGTGCTCACCGACGAAGGAAAGACAATCAATATGCACACTATAAAACTCAAGGTCCAAAAATAGGCAAAAACCGCCAAATACATACCAAACCGAAAGACTGGATCCAAAACCGGTCTAAGACCAAAAAGACTCAAATAAAACCAATTTCCAATTTTATCTTTTCCGGGCCCTGTCACGGATAAGCTAGGGTCGTACCAGGTTATCAACCTGTTTCTGGTGCCAGATCAAAAAGAACTCGGGATCAACATCCCAATATCAAACTCAGGGATAAACATCCCAATCAAACCGGCATCAACATGCCCATCACAAGTAACCCAGATCATGGCCACCACAAAACAGTCTCAAACCATCCGGTCGTACCTCTACTTACCACGTGACAATTATATTATCATCAACTAAAATCATATCTCATGGATCAATATCCCTAATCAAATCACCGGGATAGACATCCCATCCAAAATACCAAGGATCGACATCCTTGTCACAATTTATTATTAATTAACCCATTATTCTTAAACCAAAAAGACGCAAGGATACACATCCTAAACCAACATGGGATAAACATCCCGACAACAATCAAGACCATGGGATTAACATCCCGAGACAAACCACAACAAACACCATACTCAATAATGCAATAATCCACAAAACAAAATAACCGAGTAATACAGGCACATATTGAAGGAAATCCATCCTCACCTTGGCCGATTACTCAACTTCGGAAATAATGACCGGTCCGACGCCGACTCCTCGGGAAACTGCCCGATATCCAAACCTATACCACAAAACAATATACACATAAATGCACATAATCGGTATACTATGATGCCAAAACTGCGAAATAACCCATCCCGGTTCCTATCCGTTATTATTAACTTTTACCGAAAATATTTACCGTGCGTATATCCGAATATAATTTCGGTACCATACTTTAATTAAAACTCTTTTCAAAATATTTTCATAAAATAATTATAATTTTCCAAAATTATAATCTCCATAATTTTTCCAGAAAAATAATAACGTATTTATAATTTCTAGAAAATATATAGTATATATCTTTTCTAGATATATATAGTAATAATATTTCCAACACAAAATGTAACAGCCCGGGTAAAATTTTGGATTTTTACCGGACTGTAAAAGTCTATTTACCGTGATTTAATGTTGAATTAATCTTGGGTAATTAATTCAAGGTAAATCGGGAGTCGTTTTTCGAAACCGAAGGTTTTCCCGCGCTCGTGATTTTCCCGTGAATTTTTCGGAACTAAGTTGGTATTTTTCGGGTTTCGGAATTTCTCGGAAAATCACACCGGAAAATAACTAAGGAGGTATCGGTTATTTTCTGGTCCGGATCGGATTCGCCCGTAATG